>JAVGVS010000005.1:0-70000 GCA_032718565.1 Distichodus sexfasciatus
TATCTATCTATCTATCTATCTATCTATCTATCTATCTATATGTGTGTGTGTGTGTATTATTGACATTATTATTGATTAATTTGATTATTAAAGATCTTCTAATCTAGATAATAATCAAAAAATAATTAATTTCCAGTAAAATTAACATGGAATCTGTGAAATCTGAAAGTGTTAAATTATGTATTGGAAAAAATATAAATTATTCATTCAAAAATAAAACTCCGCTGAAGTTTCTTTTAAAAATGATTTGGTATTGATTTGCTTGCATATGTATGTTGGGAGAAAAGCTCACCTAGGAGTTAAAAAAATGCTTTAAGTGATTTTTGCAACTAATTAAGCTTACTGATGCCTTTAGATCGCACTAAACCCTCTGCCGTGACATGGGCGCTCTGCCCCGATTCTTTTAAAGAAGAAAAAGCCTCGTGTAAAACAACCAGAGAGCAAAAATATCTGAAAGTAAAAGAGCTCACTGATGAAAGCGCACAACAAAAAAACACAATTAATTTCGGAATCCATTAAGCGGAGTTACAAAATCCATTTCATGTGAAACATTTTCAAAAGGCATTCCAATTAAAACTGACACAGAGATTTATAATTCATTTCCTCTCGTTTAATCTGAATCTAATGATTTCCAAACTTGCCGTGTTGTGTAAAATTACCCCGTGGAAAAGTGCACATTCCGCTGGGGGAAGATTAGGTGCCATGGTGATAGGTGTGCGTTCTCCCCCAAACCACGGAGGCCCAAGGAGAGCGGCGGAAAACTATTTCTCTCCTTCATACACACGCACAAACACACACACACACTCACTCACTCACTCACATTCACACACACCCTACAGAGATTGCAAAAACGTAGTGAATATTAGCTTTTTCAATATTTCATGCAAACTGTAGTTTGTGGCTTAAAATGATTAAGTATCGGAATAATTTATTTCGATGGGTAAAACTGAATACTGCAGTACTTACCTGAAAATTGTGAAAGAATAACTAAGTAGAGCAAGTAAAAATATGCTTAAAACACCAATAAACAGGTTAATAAGAAATACATAGAGCTGTGTCTTTCAAGCCCTGACAACTGTGCAACTTAAACAAATCTAAATACAATTATTTTAAAAAATATAATAAATATTTGCAAAATGAATTGCACGTCAAATGGCAAGCAGATTAAAAGGATGCACCCGTACGACTCGGTTCACACTGACTCGCATTGTTTTTAAGACCTGAACATTGCTGTAGATGAGTTGCTATAGCACAAAAAATCATTGATCTATTAACTAGAAAGTATACGCACCATTAACTAGAGAAATAATTGAAGTTTCGCAGAAGTTCAATTAAAATCATATAAATTCCAAATGAACACCAATTAGTGCAAATGAAATTGTACATGATAAGATAATTAAGCAATTATAGCCTTTCTCTGAAATATTTATGAACTGTTAATTCGCCTCTGAAAGCAATCAATGAAGTGGTAATGACCTTTAGAGAACTTTCGTATGGAATCGGAGCGCAGCCATTAGCCGCTGCGGGACGCGGCTCTCCAGATGGATGTGATGGTAACCGTCGCCCCGCTATTCGACTAATTAACTATTTCAACATGCCGGCCGAGCTGCTCGCGCCTCGCTAATTAATCTTACGTGCTCCACTTATTTAAGCGTGGTCAGCGCACGGTAAACCTGCGAGCAGCTTCAGGAAGAGAGGAGCCTCATTGACCAATATCTTCCCTTTTCTTAAAAGCGTTCCTATGAAAGTTCATGTCTACGTCGGAACGTCAGAACGTCGGAACGTCAGAACGTCAGAACGTGGTGTTCAACACAACTTGTCCCCAAGTTCATTTTTATATTGATGAATCTTCCATCATAGTTAACTGTAACTGTGTGCCAGGTGTAAACGCTCCACAAATGCCCATAAATGCTTGGGGCTGTCGGTGGCGTAACGGAGTTGACCGCATGAAGAAGGGGTTGGTCGCGGGCTCATATCCTGGACCGGTAAAGGTACCAATGAGGTACTCATGAGCAAGATACCATGTCCAAGCACTGCGTCCCGGCCACTGCCCAAGTCAGCTGCCCACTGCTCCTTCACAGAGGGGTCAAATGCAGAGTTCACATTTCATTGTGGTACACTGTGTGCTGTGTTGTGCTGTGTTCACAATGACAAATAATCATTTAAAGTCACCTTATTTAAATTTACTTAAAACTGCAGGACACACACAGACAAATTGGACATGAAGTATCCTGGAAAATGTAAATGTAAATAAAATGTAAATAAAATAAATGTAAATGTAATAATAAAGATGGTGGAGCTCTTGCTGTTATTTGATATACGACAGATGCAAGTAGAGGTGTTATAGTAGAGTGTATTTATTGTAAATATTGCAAATAAACATGTATAATATTTAAAAATAACTATGAACACTAAATATAAGCGATTCAAAAAATAAATGTAAGTATCTTAAGTAGTGAAAGTGAAATTATAAGATTATAAGTCATTGTGAACACACCACGCCACAGCTCACAGTGCACCACAATGAAATGTTACCTCTGCATTTGACCATTGGGCAGCTGACACGGGAGCAGTGCTTGGGGACTGTACCTTGCTCATGAGTACCTCAGTGGTACCGTTAGCGGTCTGTAATATATTTATTACAACTGTAGAAGTGAAAAAAAGTAATTAAGTAAATATTTTGTGCACAAAATTTGCATAAGAAACTCTTCTAGAATTTGTAGAATAAGAATTCATTGGTAGGCATCAGAATCTTGGTGAAAACTGGGTTTTAAGACCAAATTTCTTCTTATAAACGACTGGTGAATGAGGCCCAAAACTGTGTGTGTATGTGTGTGTGTTGTCCGCAAATAATCAGCAACAACGTGGGAAACTCAGCAATCCAGCTGCAACCGAAATATAGGACTTTTACAGGGGGATTCCCATCCCTTCTCTCTCCCTCTCTCCCTCTCTCTTCTTCTATCTGTCTTTCTCCCTCTCTCAGATAAAAGTGGGCCGATCTGCATTAATGATGTGGGACACACACACACACACACACACCTCGACTTAACCGGGGTCATGACTGCAGCTTTCTAAAATAAACACACTCTAAAGACACAAAGCCGCTAGCGCACGGTGACTGATGGAGGGTTGGCTAACCTTATACACACACACACACGGCCTAAAGAGGGGAGAGTCTACGGTCGGAAGAGGCTCCAGCCCACACTCACCTTTGCCATTGCAAATTCGGATGTAGCCTTAATGAGAAAAGGAGGGGAGAAGACAGGAAAAAATTCGAAATTACGCAGAGTAACGTGGCAGAGGAGAGATGACTGACCACAAGTGCACCATCGGGGTTTCCCGGTCTGTAATAAAAGCCCGGAACGGAGGGGCGTAATGCCGCTCGGTTATGGCCGACGGGGCGCGAGGGTCAGGCAGTGGACAGAGCCGTGGGTATTAAACTACGAACTGCTTTTGGAAAGCCTGACCGGCTCTGCCCACCTACAGCTCATAAACCCCCCAAATCACAGTGTACTGAATTAACGGTTCTAACTCATAATAAATGAGTAATATCTCTGTGATAAAGCTGTAAGACTGGCAAAACATTCCATAATCCCAAAATGTCCCAATAATCCTGTCAGAAAAGCTCAATCTGAATCAATATCACTTCAGTGTATTTTGTGTGTAATGTGCTTTACATGAACAGCTGCTGTATCTATACAAGTAAAATCCAAAATGATTAACTGTTAAGCAATGCAGGAAAATGTCATTTTCTGCCAGTTAAACAATCAATTTACTCAGATGAACATTTAAATTAGCATAGCATTTAATAACACCACAGTATAGCCATTTTCTCCATTAGAAACTACATTTTTGATCACGTCAAAAAAGGCAACTGCAGTCAGCTTTCGTATTTGCTGTAATAAAACAAATATTTCCGATATGAAGAACAAGTATTTAAACTTTCTAATTAGTGCTCAGAAGTTTGTGAACTGATATTATATTAAATAAAAATGAAGCTGAATTAATAAATCATTTTTAAAACCCAACTCAAACTAACTTTAGAAAGCTACTCATGTTTTTAATCTATATAATGAATGAAGAATTTTGCCAGTTGTTTCTTATTATTTTATAATAGATCACAATGCGTTAAAATGAGTTTAAGCCATGCATCAAGTTATTTATTCCTTATCATTTCTTTGTGCAGTTTTCTGTTACTGTACTATAAAACATAGAATTCAAATATAAAATTCAAAACTCAACCGTTTAAAATAAAGCAACATTTATTACCTGTGTAAAAAGCCCTAACCCTAACCTACTTCTTCTATTGCTTCTAGATGTCAGGGCACTGCAAATGTCAACACTAGTTAGATACGTACAGTACATAGATGACAGGGTGAGGAATTACCACGAATACAGTATTACGTCTAGTGTGTCATAACACTGCCAAATTTCAACACTAGGTAAATAAAGATCACAAGTGACGTTTACTGTACATTGAATAATATATAGATATAACCCTCTATCCACTCTCCACCTTACTCACTCCTCCTTTCACGCCAGCTTTAATTTAATTATGCGCTTGTTAATTTACAGATATGTATCTGAACACACAGCTACATGCATGCCTTAATGATCTGTTTGTGCAGTAATTGTTTGAACTATGTGTACACATACTTTTGACTGGAAGGAGTATTATATGTGTATATATTTACAGGAGTTGGGATGAAGAGCAAGTCCTGACCAAGACCAGAGTGTATTGAGACCAAGACAAGACCAAGACTCTGAAGGCCGAGACCGAGATCATTCGATATTTCTCTGTTACATCTCTGAGGAAATCACTTCACTGGAGGCGGTTATTGAAAACTGATCACATCATATGTTAAACTCAACAAACCACAGTGTTTTTATTATGCAGAGATATTCTATGGCTCAGTGCTAAATAGGGTTACTGGATCACTTCCTTATCCATTTGATATCCATCTGGACACAGAATAAACTTATTTGAGAACAAACAATGCATTTTATTTTTTTTCCTATCGGTTACTCTCTAGCATTATTAAATAAAGATTAAAAAAGATCAATTGAAAATGAACAAATACTAAAGTTCTGGGTAATTGTGAGCCGATTAGAACTCATTTTGCCCTATAAAATTAGCTGCTTTTGCCCTTCCGGAAGAGAACTGTCGAGCGCTAATGCGTGTTTACGTCACGAACAATGTAATTAATGCCTTAAAATGCAATTACTTCAGATTTTTGTGCAAAAAATTACTCAGAAATAATTTCGCGTACAGAAGAATGAATATAATGTCCGGAAAGTCTTGTGATTCTGACGGTATGTGTGTGTGGATTCTGAGTTATTAAAACACTAATTAATAAACAAGGCAAAATGCCTGTATCGGTCTCAAAGAGTTTTAATACTAATATTCTCAGAGTTGTGGTCTTGGCTGGTCTTGAAATAAAATCCAAAGTCCTCTTTGTCCGAGTCCATGACAACACCGAGTACGAATACGGCCGAGTCCGAGACAAGACCGAGACTTTCGAAAAAAGTCTTGAGTACCCCAACACTAATAAATACATATATATGAATTTAAAGATATTTTGTTAAAAATTGTCATCTCAGGTGTGTCTCACGTCTTAGCTACACCAAGTAAACATTCTTCTGTCCACCACACACTTGATCCAAAAGAGTTTACATTTGACACACACACAAAGACTCACACCCACACCCCTCCAGGTGTGGTCTGGGCTGGGGGACCCACCTTGCCGTCCGTAGTCGTCGGCATCGCGGTGAACCATGTCTTTGGCGCGCGTGCCGTAGAGCAGGCGCGAGGAGTCGTGCTCGAAGGCCTTGAGTGTCTCGCTGGAGCTGTAAGATTTCTGCGTGGGGACGCGACACTCCTCGCTGTCGCCGGACGAGCCAGTGTAGCGCCGCTCTTTTTCTCTCCGGCTCTTGGTCAGGGAGCAGTAGGGCCTGCGTTCCTTCACATCCATCCTGCCCGCATGACGCTGCGCCGCGCAAAACCACGCGACTCACGCTCGCGCCCGGGGGGGCACCAAGCCAACACCAACGCCCACGCCGATCTGCTTAGAGTTCACCTGGACCGAGGGAGAGAGAGAGAGAGAGACAGACTCATGAAACGGAGGTCAGATAGCGTTAAGCTGCACACTTAATCTTCCCAGGATTCACAAATCCCCCCCTCCACCTTCTGGACTCCAGCTAACACAGTATGCTTTTCTTTTCCCTGACTCTCCCTCTGTTAGTGTGTGTGTATAGAGATCAGAAGGCATGTGACTGGTAGATGTCACAGACTTGTCTACAATTAAATAAGTCAAAGAAAATGATGTTCTATTTGTTCTTAAATATCTAGATGTTTGGGGGTCTTTTTGTTTTGTTTTATGGTCAGTGTGTGTGGAGTGTGTAAAATGCATGTGCTTTGAGAGCCTTTGTCTTTAGGGCCAGTGTGAGTGGAGTGTGTACAGTGTGTGTATAGGTGTGTGTGATTTTAATAATAGGGTCTTTAGGGTCGGTGTGTAGAGTTTGCATAAAGTTTGTAGTGTGTGTGTGTATGTGGTTCTGCTATCAGAAAGAGGCTTGGTCTTTAGAGTGTGTGTGTGTGTGTGTGTGGAGTGTATATAGTTTGTATGGTCCTGATGGTTCAGGGAGGCTTTATCTTAAGGGTCAGTGTGTGTGTATAGAGTGTGTGTGTGAATTTGATAGTAGAGAGACTTTTTCAGTGAGTATAGAGCATGAGCAGTGTGTGTGTATGTATGTGTGTGTGTGTGTGTGTGTTACCTTATAGTAAAGGGTGGCGTTGTCTTTAGGGTCATTGTGTGTGGAGTGTGTATAGAAAGAGTGGGCAGGTATTTATGGCGTTGTGGTGATCTTTTTGTCCCCTAAAATCACTTTTTGTCATTTTTTGGGCTTTGTGGGGACATTTGAGAGGTCCCCATGAAGAAAAATGACTTTATAGTAAATGTGCTTATTTTATTTGAGGTAAAAGATGTGCTTTTGGTTACTGAGGTGTAAGGTGTGGGTGTAGGTGAAAAATTATACACATCTACTCATTATGGGAGTCTATGGAAGGACCTCACAAAGATAGCAATACGCGATTGTGTGTGTGTGTGTGTGTGTGTGTGTGTGTTTGTGTGTGCCGTGCCGTGCAGTTTCATAATAGAGGGAGGCATTGTCTTAAGGATCTGTGTTTGGAGTGTGTGTGTGTGTGTGTGTATCATGCAGTTTTATAGTAGAGAGAGGCTTTGTCTTTAGGATCAGTGTATGTGGATTGTGTGTAGAGAGTGTGTGTATGTGTGTGTGTGTGTATGCAGTGCACTTTTATAGTACAGCGGGGTCTTTGTCTTTAGGGTCAGTGTGTGTGCACTGTGTGTGTGTGTGTGATACAGTTTTATAGGAGAGTGGAGTTTGTATAGAGTGTGTATGTACAGTATGTGTGTGATTTTGACACTGGAAGAGGATTTGTCTTTAGGGTCAGTTTGTGTCGGGTGTGTACAGAGTGTGTGTAGAGTTTGTGTGTAGTGTGTGTGTGTGTAGTAGAGGTCGGCGGTGTAATTGATGGCTTCTTTGCTCCAGCCTCTGATATGTCAGGAGTTACTGATAAGCGGAGCAGCAGCATTAGGGGAGGGGAGAGTAAACACTGCAGCACGCCGTCCCACTCAGGAAGGAAGAAGAGGAAAAAAAAACGCCAACAACCCTTCATTAAACTCTGCCAAGGAGAATTAATAAAATCTACCTACAACATCCTGGGAAAGAACAGAGGAAGAGAGAGAGAGGGAGAGAGGGAGACTGCTAATGGGAGACAGCAGAGAAATAAACGACAGTAAGGGCCTCAGGGTGCTGTTCAGATGTTTATTAGCCCCAAAACCTCTCTGCTTCTAATTCTGGCAGCGGGATAATTGCGGTACTTTAATTTCTTTCTTGGCTGGCCTTGTTTTGGAACTCTCCCACTCTGTGCGTGTTACGCATCATGCTGAAAACCTTCTGCTTTTTTCCCCACTCTTACATTTATTTAATTATTTTATAGCCCCCCCATCCCCTACCCACATCTTGCTTTTCTTTCCTTCCGTCCTTCTATGGTTATCCACTTTAGTCCACTGTTATTGCACATTAGGGGAATTATTTTAATCAAAGTCAAAACTAAAAGAAAAGTTCAGCCGGAAGACTTTCCACAAAGGAGGGAGAATTCTAGAAGGCTTACTCTGAGAGAAAGAGAGAGAGAGAGAGAGAGAGAATAGGATAATACGATTGGACAGCCATTTACTTATTTACTGTACTTGCTCCTGCTATGGATGGGCGTGTCCTAAAGCTAATGAGGCTAACGTAACCCCCGTATATATAAACAACACATTAACTTAACTACCGGATAATCAATTAATTATTAATGTTGCAAAAGTTATGTCCGATATCATGTAGTTAATTCAGGAATTTACCTGTTAATAAATACAACCTATAATAATAATAATAATAATAATAATAATAATAATAATAATAATAATAATAATAATCCTCTGTACACATTATATACAATGTGTATATGTGTATATGTATATATGTATATATGTATGGGTGTGTATTAATATAATTTTCTTAATATAGTGTATCACTTTTAATATGTAATAATAATAATAATAATAATAATAATAATAATAATAGATGCAATTATATCAATACAAGCCAATGCCATATTCATATCTTAATTCATATTCATATCACAATTCTAATCTTAATTTGTAAAGTGAATTTACATCATCAAGATAATAGAGACAGAAAAATACAATAACATGATAATGCATGTGTGTGTATATACAGTGTGTGTGTTTGTGTGTGTGTGTGTGTGTGCGTGCATGACAGACAGACTATGGGTTATGGACACGTCTGCACTACACTTATCTGATTTTCTTCTGTCTGCATAAATGAATTTAGTCTGGCTGATCAACTGCGTTATTGGTAATTAAATTCTTAATTAAAAATCGCTGCGGTTCAATGAGTGGCTCAGGGTTTCAAACCAGAGAAAATATCGACATCACTAATACGGTAAAGCCTGTAGCGGACGAGCGGCGACTCGGGCAGACCCTCATCCTTCCATCATCACTGCAGCACTTTTCGCATGCAATACAGCGGGTTATGTTGCCCATCAATAACAATGCACCAGCCTAATAAAAGTGTCCCCAAGTTTTATGTCCACCTCTCATTCACTCGCTTCCCTTTTTTCATTTTAGCCGTTGAGATTTTTCCGCTCCCTGTACCCCTGTGATCACAGAGAATAAAACATTAGAGGTTGTCCGATTTGGAAGTCGTTTTTTTTATAATAGCAGTTTTATGTCTTTTCTTAATCTTTGCAGAATAGGATACAAGAGGAAATACTTCACCTGCGCAATTCAAAATTTTAATTATTAAAAAGCCAAACCTGTATTTTTCCAACTAAACACATTATTATTATTATCTAACACACACACATTATTTTTCATGCTACAAAAATGGACGGTTATGAAGATAATGATACAGGGCCTCTGGGCGTAATATATGAGTGGTCACTTTAACTACAGGTCAGTAAGTAGAGGAGGGATGCGTACAAACAAACAGACGTGACGCCAGTTGCGTTATTAAGTCTAAACTCTCTGCAGTGGGCTGCAGTACGTCGGAGTGGATAGAAAAGCTGCTGCTCGTCAGGTCCAGCCTTATATAACTTACTGGAAAAGCCTTTAGAAACCAACTCTAAATCTAACCCAAACCCAAGGCCTGGACGATATCTCGAGTGACATGATATAAAAGATATATTTTAATGCATCATTGGTAAATAAAAAACGTGAATTTGAAATGAGTTAGTCCCCACCCCATTTGCAGTGCGTGATAATTTCTGATAATTGGGACGCAACCTAAGTGCAGTCCTGTAGCGTGACCTGCTTCTTTTTGACGTGCGCCGGTCGGGGGGACAGCTAGGGAGAGATCGCGACGTGTCAGTAAGTTACAAGTGTAATAATTAGTTTCTAATAATGAGTTTTAGGCAGTCAGGAACATAAAATGACTTAAACCTGGAGCTAATCCAGGTGTAGCCACTTATCAGTAAGAAGGACTTGCGGATTTCTGACATGGTCTGTGCTTAAAATAACAGAATAGTGGATACAAAGTGTTGGGCTTGGTGGTATGACATTACATGGCAAAAAACCCCACCGTACTTTGTTTTGATCACTACCCAATGCCTTCTCTCGCTAACCAATAGTCATTTCTGCTATCGTGTGTTGCTTAGGTAACTATGAATTAGTGGCCTAGAGAAAATTAGCCAAATATGTGCAAGTTAATAAACTTTGAAAATAATTATTTTAAGGATGTACTCAGTATGTGTTGATATAAATATAATGTAGCTCAGCAGAAAGGTAATTATCCAGCTAAATCTATTGGACAATAGTTATTTTTATTTTTAAAGTACATTTCAATGTGTTTTTGCCTTTATGTGTATATTTTGTTAGAACATCATATAAAGCTGTTGCTGTTCAACTACAGTAATTACATTTAAGAATAATATTCCTGTGTGACTTCTTTATGAGTAAATTTTTTTATGAGGAAAAAATATCGACACATATCATATACCGACTTTTCATCCAGAAATATCATGATATGAATTTTGCGTCATATCGCCTAGCACTAGTTTTCAGTAGCTCCTGATGAAATTTCGTGATTTCCAAATAAGTACACATTCTGCATTAATGATATTAATGATAATAAACCTGTTTGTAAAAATAATTCACATAAGACTAGTGAATAACTAGGGAATTTTAGTAAATATACAGTCTGACACTATATATTATTATATTCCTAATAAAAGATTAATTTATTCCTAATGGAAACCAATAAACCATAACGGAAAGTACTTTACAGGTCACCATTACAGATTAAAAACCCAGTAGATCAATAAAAACAATTACATTGTAATTTAGAATTTACAGTCTTATTATTTACATTATGCAGTCTAATGCAAAACAAAAGGAAAAATCCTATGAATATCTGGAAAAAAAGATACCTAATGGTTTCTATATTTTTTTTCTTTTTTCAAGAAAGACAGAACTTTTACCACCAAAAAGGGCATTACAAAATCACTCCTTCGTATTCAACCCCTCTCTCTCCGTCTCTCTCACCCCACACACACTCACACAATTCGAATGTTGTATACAATAACACATTGTGACATGTTCTTGCTCACATCACCTCCCAGAACATTACAGGGCTACTTAAGTTGCACAAAAGAAGGAAACCACCGGAAAAAAGGACTTATAGCCTGTATATTTGTGTGTGTGTGTGTGTGTGTGCGCGCCACATTCCCAGCACCCTACACATCAGTATACTTCACTGGGGGAAGTCATGTGGAAAGGTAACGCTAGACGTGACAGGACGGATTACTCCCTTAACCTGCCAGGGCGGAGGTGGAATATGCAGTGTGTGTTTTTTTTTCCCCTGTGTGTGTGTGTGTGTGTGTGTACGTGTGTGTGGATGTGTGTGTATGTGTCCCTCAGGGCTTCCAGGGTGACCTCGAACACTGCCTTGGGTGTCTCGTCCATATGTGAGTGTGGAGTGTGTGTGTGAATTTGTCAGTTTGGAAAAGAGTGTGTGCAAACCTCTCAATATGGGGACCTGATTGCACACCAACAAGGTGGGGACGTGTGTCATTGTGGGGACATTAAACCCGAGTCCCCACAAAAAGTGAATCACTGTAACGCACCGGTTTCTTCAGGCTTAAACTCCCCTTTCTCTCTCTAAATCTAAAACAGTCCCCGTCATGACTGCGTCCTTAAAAGTGTGTGTGTATGTTTGTATACTCCCATAATAGGGACTGTAACATGATTGGACGCCGATAAAGTGGGGACGTGTGTCATTATGGGGACATAAAACACCCAATTTTGATTCAAGCTGAACTTAAAATCTCAGTCCCCATAATGGACACATTCATAACCCTTACAGACCTAAAATAATTTGGGACGTTTTTCTATACCTTTGTTTTCAGGCTTATTCCGGTGTGTGCGTGTGTGTGTAGAAGTTGTCCATACATGCTGCATGTTATTGTATTCAGGACGTCCTGCACTACTCAGGTATGTCACAGTTTGATGTGTAAACACTCACACAGTCTTAAAATCAGAACATTTCTGATGAAAATTGACCTGCGCCAGTAAAAACGTTTAAACTTTTTTTAGCGTTACGTAGTATAAAAGTGTTGAAACTGATGTGACTACTAGAACTAGTAAGAACAGTGTCTGTTTTATAGGCTTGCAGAGTTTTTATTATGCAGAGACATTCTACGGCTTAAAATAAGGTTAGTGCCGGGCGGAAATACATCTTTATTAGATCGTCTGGAACCGGTATGTACACGGTATGTGTATGGTTTTCATTCATTATCTGGATGACTTAATCCCAGCTGGGGTCGCGAGGGCACGGGAGCCTATCCCGGGAATTTACGGGCACAAGGTGGGGGAACAACCCTGGGCAGGCGCCAACACACCGCAGGGCACACACACTCACACAGTCACACGCACATTCACACCTTACGGGGTCAATTTAGAGTCGCCAATTAACCTATAGCGCATGCCTTTAGACTGTGGGAGGAAACTGGAGCACTTGGAGGAAAGCCAAGCAAGGGAGAGCATGCAAACTCCACACAAAAATGCCCTATGGCTGTCCCCGGGGTTCGAACCCAGGATGTTTTTGCTGTGAGGCCACTGCGCCACCGTGTCGCCCTAAAGGGTTTCCTAGTCATTAGAAACGAATTAATAAACAACGCAAAAAGTGAGTGACAGTCTCAAAAAGTTAAAACAGTGTGTATGTGTGTGTGTGTGTGTGTGTGCATCTTTGGCCCTTTAGGTGCTTGGCATCTGCCTGCCTCTGCGTCCTTTCATTACTGATCAGTGCATGGACAGTGTATGAATGAACAGACGAACATGGACAACATAAGGCCCAGAAGAGGTAGAGAGCCAGAGGGAGAGAGAGAAAGAGAGGATGGTGGGAGGGAACGTCAGGGCTGTTCTCTGTCTGCACCGTATCAAAGCTCCACTATCTCTCCTGCTCGGCACAACAGCTTGAAAGCATCAGGCATGGGTATTTTCACTTTTATTAGAATTTCTCTTCCCCGCTCTCCATCTCGCCGCTCTTTGGTGGGAGGTTGTAGGTTTACGTTTTGCCAGCTTGTCTGGTACGCAGCCAGCGGCACGGCGGTAATGCGGGCCAGAGCTGCACGGCTGTACACAATAAAGAGGCGAGATGAGAAAGAGCCTTTATGGGCCAAGATACGAGGAGAGGGAGAGAGGAGAAGGAAGGAGAGAGAGGAGAAGACGGGGAGAGGGAGAGGGGAAAAAATGCCGTGGCCTATAAATCGGGATCAAAGACGGGGAAAAAACTTTAGCACGGCCCGCTGTTCAGATCTTTTGTTTATCCCGCAAATACCGTCATCAAAAAAAAGCGTCGTCTCACTTCACCGAGAACCTTTACACAGATTATTTAAAGCGGCGAGATGAAAGACGAGTGGAATTACCAGACTGAGAGAGAGGCGGGGGAAGAGAGAGGGTGAGAGGGAGCTGATGACTGATACATGGAAAAAAGGAGAGAAAAGAAAGGGAATAGAAAAACAGAAAGAAAGACAAAGGTATACTAGGTATGCAAAAGGGAAAAAAGGGGGATAGAGAGCATGAATGCCTGAGGGGGGGCAGAGAAAAGGACGGAGAGAGAGAGAGAGAGAGAGAGAGAGAGAGAGATGGGGGGAACAGAGAGAGAGAGAGAAAGAGAGAGAGAGGTGGGGAAAATAGAGAGAGACAGAGAAAGAGATGGATGGAGAGTGAGACAGTGAAAGAGTGAGAGAGAGGAGGTGAGAGAGTGATGTCGATAGGGTGAAGGAGAGAGAGAGAGATAGGGAAAGAGAGAGAGAGAGAAAAAGAGGGATAGGATAGAGAGAGGGAAAGAGAGAGAGAAGGACAGTGAGAAAGTTAAGAGAGAGAGAAAGGGATGGGGAGAGAGAGGGATAGAGACACAGAGAGAGAGGGGGAGAGAGAGATATGATGATGATGATGATGATGATTATGACGACTGATAAAGAGAATAAGGGAGACAAAAAAGAAAAATGGGAGAACCTTGGTCAGAGGAACTCAGAGATGGAGGCCTGGAGAGAGAGACAGAGAGAAAGAGAGAACGAGAGAAATGATGATGATGATGACGATGACAACTGATAAATAGAAGAAGTGAGAGAAAAGTGAGGGAGACAGAAAACATATACCAGATATGCACCAAAAGAGAGTGCGCCTTAGAGAGAGGAACTGAGAGTGAGAAGGAGAGAGAGAGAGAGAGAGAGAGCGGGAGAGAGAGAGAGTATGGGAGGTAAGAATGGATTGAAATAGGAGCAAATATCCTGGAGAGAGTGACCCATATTCCTGGTGAGGAGGATTACCTGTCTAAAGAGTCTCAACATCTCTCTTAGTCCCTTTTCATCCTCCTCTTTCTCTCTCTTTTACTCCCTCTCCATTTTCCTGCAGCACAGCCCACAGTATCAGAGCCACTGTGAATGGCTGAGAGTTTCCTTAACACACACACACACACTTTAGCTATAAAGGCAGCCGCTCTGTGGTTGTGTAAAACCCTCTCCTGCCGGAGCGTCTCTCTCGCCTCGCTGCTGCAAATAAGGAGCTGCTTCCTTTATTCCATATTCTAGCGACGTTCCACCTGTTCATGTCTGCTGAGAACACGGCTATGAATGAGTCAGATCCAGAACGATTAATCAGCTGACATAATAATCATTATGACACCAACTGCAGATAATCATTGCTTCAACGATTACAGATAAAAAGTTGAACTAATGTAACTCTCTACTTCCACTGAAGGCGACAAGACCACTTCAATTGATCCAGAATGAAGCTGCGAGACTCGTCTACAACGTTCCTACGTTCTTGCATCTTTGCTACTGCTCTCCTTGGGGCATCTGTCACCAAGTCGCGACCTTACCGTTTCTTTTCTTGGAGAACTCAGTTATCATCCTCTCGAAGATGAAAAGAAATTGTTGTGTCACTCTGGTCATTCTCTTTGCACACTGGCAACCTTTCCAGAACCTGTAGCTATCTTCTATAGAACATCAGAAAGATCCGTCCCCTTCACACCACCGACGCTACCCAGGTACTCATCCAGTCTCTGGTCATCTCCAAGTTGGACTACTGCCACTCTCTACTGACTGGACTTCCTCTGAAGGCAACAAGACCACTTCAGTTGATCCAGAACACAGCTGCGAAGAACTCTACAATGTTCCTAAATTCTCACACACCACACCTCTACTACGGAACCTGCACTGGCTCCCTGTGGCCGCTCGCATCAGGTTCAAATCCTTAACACTGGTCTTCAAGCCCAAGAATGGAACAACACATCCTTACGTATCAGCACTGATCACTTCTCGTCCTCTCACAGCATCAAGCGTTCGGTCTGTCTTTTTATATATACCTTTTATACGTGACTTGTCTTTGTTGGCCGACCACCACCCTTATCCAACACATGCCATTGCTGTTGTCATTTTTGGTCACCAAGTGACTAAGTGATTAAAAATAAAAATGAAAATGTGCTGCAAAGCAACAAAACATATGACTGAAGTTCAGAACGCACATGCGAACACACTGCGATTATAAAGATGCTACACAAATTCAGAAAACACTTAACGACACGAGTGCCGGATTTTACAACCACGCTTCACATTCACAGACGCACCGCAAATACGGAATTCACACGCAACTTCAGAAACAGCCATAACACAAAGGAAGCGTTTTCAGGGGATTTTGCTCGGGTAGTCACGCT
Source organism: Distichodus sexfasciatus (assembly GCA_032718565.1). Lineage (NCBI taxonomy): Eukaryota > Metazoa > Chordata > Actinopteri > Characiformes > Distichodontidae > Distichodus > Distichodus sexfasciatus. The sequence continues at coordinate 15,802 of JAVGVS010000005.1, forward strand.
CTTTTCAACAACGTTTGGGAAGATTGGGGCAGTCGGTTGTGTACCGGTTAGGGAGTGAGTCACCGGTTCAAGGTGCCACTGAGGCACTGCTCCCCCGGGTGCTGCTAAAGCTGTACACTGCTCCTTCATGGATGGATCAAATGCAGAGGTCACATTTCGTTGTCGTACATTGTGTGCTGGGCTGTGTTCACAATGAAAAATAATCACCCATTCATGATTTATTCCACATATTACTAAGTACGATTAAACCATGGCAGCTGTTTATATCTCAAATATACGTTTTCACTCTGTTTCACTCACCGCTTTAGCATCATACGATCAAAAAGCATGTGATGTCCCTGGAAAAACTGTCTCCTGTTTTGTTTCGCACTTCAGTTCTCGTTCAATTCTTGTTTCTGAAGATGCATGTGATGTCCTTATTCGCAGCGCTTCTGTGAATGTCTGCTTAGAAAGTGTTTTCTGACTTTGCGTAGTGGCGTTTGTACGTGTGTTATGAATATGTTTTGCTGCTTTGCGCTGTATTGAATTGGGCTCTCTCGCCCACCGCAGTGGAGCCTCGCTCTGTCCTGCAGCCGTGCAGCCGTGCCTCCTGCTTCACACCCGGGAAAGGGAAAATCTTCATGTTTCATGTTTGGGAATATAATTTTGCCGTTCACAGAACCTAAACGTAAATGACAGATTGTAGATTTTTTACGGAACAGATGGATGGATGGATGGTCAGTTAGTTACTCAGACATAGAGAAAAACATGGTGAGGATGAGGCTGGAGTTCTGAAAGGGCTGTTTAGTGTTATGCTGCAATGGTGTGTGTGTGTGTGTGTGTGTGTCCTATGGAGCTGTAATTCATAAGACCAACAGTTGCGTTTCATCTTTTCGGCTCGATTGTCTTATCTGCCCCGTGAAAAACAAACTGACCACAGCGGTTTATATGTTTGGGCAGAGTGAAGACAAGCAGCCTGCACGGGACCCACAGAGTTTACTGAGTGTCTAACAAGAAGGACAAACATACACACACACACACACACACACACAGAGTTACACAACGAAGTAGAAGATTCTGAACACCACAGGAACACACACAGTCAACATCTCTCTCTTTCTCTAAATGAAATATTGTGGTAGGATGTTTACCATTGCTGATGACCTGACACACACACACACACTCACACACACACACACACACACTCCACTCAACAAATCACTCCAAGTGCTTTCAGATAGCAGATAGTGGTGTTTATTTTCCCCTTCAATCTATCACACACACACAAACACACACACACACACACACTCACACACGTTGCAGTGATGAACTCTGTGGGGACTTGGTTTTACATCCCCACAGTGACACGGGTCCCCACCTTGTTAATGTGCAATCAGCCAAAGTTCCACAATGGGGGGTTTACAAACACACACACACACACACACACACACACACACACAGGTGGTGATTTATTTCTGCTCTTGCTTATAAGTCACATCCTGATGTTCTAACAGGTTTAATCAGAGCGTCTCTAACAGCAGAAACATTCAACATTCCGCCATCATCTGACCTAATTACCAACACAACTACTCTCTCTCTCTGTTATATATATACACACACACACTCTCTCTCTCTCTCACACACACACACACTCACACTCACTCAGAGGGAGGGATGCTAATTGCTCAAATCAAACAAGGAGAAGTAGAATCAAGCTGCATTAAAACTAGCTGGTAGCTGAATACATTCCGCAGTGTATGAAAATCATTTGAAAAGTAATGAAGTGAATATAAGTGTTTTATTTGGAAGCGGCATACAAGAGGAGAGTGTGAGTGCAGGAGAGAGAGAGCGAGAAGATGGTGAAAGAAAGAAAATAAGAGAAAATTATAGAAAGGGTTAGAATAGTGAATGTGTGGGATGAAAAGAGAAAGAGAGAGAAAGGGGGAAGAGAGAGAGAAGGAAAGAGAGAAGAAGAAAAAATGAGGAAAAGAGTGAGAGTGCCACAGAGAAAAGCAGAAGAGTGAGGGAGTGAGAAAGAGAATAAAAGAGAAAGAGAAAAAGAGTGAGAGAGGGAAATAGAGAGAAGAAAAGAGAAAAAGAGCAAGAGAGAGAGAGGTGAAGTGTTGAAGAGAGGGAAAGAGAGGGAGATGGAGAGAGAGTGAAAGAGAGATGGGGAGAGCGAGAGAGGAAGAGAGTAAGAAAGGGAAAGACTGCGTTACAAAGAAAGAGTGAGAGAGAAAGAGAGTAAGAAAGGGAAAGACTACGTGACAAAGAAAGAGTGAGAGAGAAAGAGAGTAAGAAAGGGAAAGACTGCGTGACAAAGAAAGAGTGAGAGAGAAAGAGAGTAACAGTGAGAGAGAGACGGCATGAGCGAGAGAACGAGCAGAAAAGCGCGAGAGAGAGAGAGAGCGGAGGAGAGAGAGAAGGAGTGAGAGAGAGAGAGAGAGAGAGAGAGAGAGCGGAGGAGAGAGAGAAGGAGTGAGAGAGAGAAGGAGAGGGAGAGAGAGAGAGAGAGAGAGAGGGAGAGAGAGAATGTTAAATGCTTAAACTGCCACTATAGTCTCATCTAGATCTCACTTCATTGCATTACTCACCTTAAGAGTTAAACCTAACACACTTTTATATAAACACTCTCACACACACTTATACACACACACTTATACACACACACTCACACACACACACTCACACACACACACTTATACACACACACTTATACACACACAATCAGAGAGAAAAGTGTGTGTTTGTGTAGCAGGAGTGCAGGTCAGTAACTGACTCATTTCCTCTCCTCATCCAGACAGTTTCGCCTGCATCCAGTTTCACATCAACAATCTCTCAGCCATCGACATGCACATCAGACAAAATCCCAGTGCACCACACACTTACACTCACACACACACACACACACACTCCGAGAGGAAGGCCTTGTGGGTCTTGAAGTCGTAGTGAGACAAACAAAGCGAGTGCTGAGAAGTTGATGGAGTTTTCAAGCTTCCATTTGTCTGTGTGATCATTAGCAAGCGACATTAGAGAGAAACACACGCAGCGGAGAGGAGAGAGGATGGAGTGATGATGATGGAGGAGTCAGGCAATAGAGAGAGAGCGAGAGGGAGAGATAAGGGATGAAGCAAGAAAAGAAAGAAAGAAAGACAGACAGAGAGGAAGAGACATGTCCATGATGATCCATAATTTTCCTCTCTGTCTTTCTCTCAGTCTGTCGCCCTACACACACACACACACACACACGCAGCCCTGGAAAACCAGAAGGAAGAGAAAAGTAGATCTCCAGCAGTGACTTACACTCCCTCTGACCTAAGAGGCCTGTGGAGTCAACAAATGCTTACACACACACACACACACACACACACACAGGCCTGAGATTGATTGGCACCCTGTGAGACAGATTTCTCCATCACACTAGTGACTGAGGCAGAAAGTGGAGTTTTCATGGCTGAACACTTCAGGATCAGACATGTCCTCAGTACAGTTACACAGGCTGCACACACACACACACACACACAGCCCACCTACACCTACACACAGTCCGACTGCTTTTACCTTATCTACATCTTCACACACACACACACCAGCAACTACACCAACAGCATTATTACACTATTATTACTTCTGATAGATAACACACCTAACACACCACCAGGTAAAATAACACACCACTTAGTCATGAGGGAGAGAGAGAACAAGCAAGAGAAAGAAAATAGATGGATAAGCAAGAATGAGAAAGTGGGGAAGAAAATCAAAACGAAAATATAGATAGATAGATAGATAGATAGATAGATAGATAGATAGATAGATAGATAGATAGATAGACAGATAGACAGACGGACAGACGGATAGATAGATAGATAGATAGATAGATAGATAGATAGATAGATAGATAGATAGATAGATAGATAGACAGACAGACGGACAGACGGACAGACGGATAGATAGATAGATAGATAGATAGATGGATAGAATAATAGAAAAAATGGGTAATCAAGAGAAAGGGTGGGGAAAAAAGAGAGAAAGACAACGACAGAGAGAGAATAAGAGAAAGAGTGAGGGAGGGTGAGAAAGAGCTCAATGCAAACACACTTTAAACTCTGAAGCACCTGCATGATGGTGCATTCATTACGTATATCAGCGAGCTCAAAGCATGAATACATTCACACACACAAAAACACACACACACACACACACACACACTGCTTCGCCGCATTTCACAGCATTAAGCTTAGTCTCAAAGCATGACGTTGTGTTCCCCAAACACATGAAATATACGAGGTTTATTCAACCAGTGTCAGTGTTACACAAATATGTGTGTGTGTGTGTGTGTGTTTTAATACAACGTGTTTTTTGTGGTCAGAGACAGAGATAATTAACACTCTTCTGTCACACTGCAGAATTCTGTTTTGTCTACCTCTGTCTCTGCCCGGACCATCTCAGGTGGAACCTGGTGTGTGTGTGTGTGTGTGTGTAATTATTAGTACATTCAGTCAGGCTGATTAATTGGCCACCGCTCCCCCGCTCTCTCCGTCTATCGACCGTAGGAGAGGTTTGGCATCTAACAAAGAGCTTATTGATGGGATCCATCCATCCCTCCTCCTCCTCCTCCTCTACCAGGAGCTGCAGGTAGACTCTCTCGGGACGCCGCAGGTAGGGCACAATGCGGCCGTTGTGTGTGTGAGCGGCTGCAGGTCACGGTCTGCAGAGCGCCACTATCAGCCTCGAGCCGTCTTCAAACGCACCGGGGAGCTGATAATGAAGAGGTGAAGGGGACAGAGTTCAGAGACTACATCTCCCACAATGCCCTGCTCATTGGGAGCTGCAGGGGCTAGACATCAGGGATGGTGGGAGAGCGAGTACAGGAGTGGGAGGTGAGAGGAGGGAGAGCGGGCGGGGGAGTGGCGACAAAGAGACGGCCAGCGGAAATGGGAGAATAAAATGAGAGAGATATCGGCGGCCTGATGTACAGATACCTGTCTAAAGGGCAGACACACACACACACACACACACATTCACAAACTCACACAGACAGGCTGGCTGTTTAACCTTCAACGATCAGCTTTCTCTCTTTTTCTAGCTATTCTTTGCTTCTATTTTTCGGTCTGTGTCTATCATAAAGGGTATAGGGGAAAGCAGAGGGTCTGCACCGGAGAAAAAGTCCGACAACACACAGATCTAACCTACAGTTTACAGTTTTATCTCACACACACACACCCCTCACTGGCCCGTATCACACGACAGCCCTGATTAGCCGGCGTATCCCAGAGAGCAACATGTTAAACTGAGTTTTTCCTGCCCGTCTCCTCTTCGCGCCCGAGGCGGGCATCGGTGTGTTTACCTGGCGCTAAATAAGCTCAACCCAGGATGGAGAGGGATCTGTAACGAGCTGATGAGAGGAATGAGGTGTGTTGCAGCAGGTAAACACACACAGCGTGCGGAGGCCCAACACGGGAGCTGTGAAGCAGTTTATTAAGAGAAGCTGTGAGGCGGCAGAGAGATGATGTAGCACAGCTGTGAAATTCCTCTACACACAACACACAACCTGCAGCAGTCATCGCTGAAGGGGAATTCTGAGCTGGGTGTGTGGAATTCTGAGATGGACATGTGAAAATCTGAGCTGAATGTGTGGAATTCAGACCTAAGTGAGTGAAACTGTGAACTGGGTGTGTGGAATTCTCAGATGGATATGTGGAACTTTGGGCTGGATCAGAGAAATTATGAGCAGGTGATGGGAACTACAAACTGTGTCAGTGGAATTCTCAGCGGAAAGAATGGAATTCCTGAACTGGGTGTGTGGAATTCTGAGCTAGAGATGTGGACGTCTTGAACAGTGGAACTGAAATTCTGGGCTGGGGTGTGTGGAATTCTGAGCTGGATATATGGAATTCTCAGTGGGATGAATGGAATTCTGAGCTGAGTTTGTGGAATTTTCGCTAGGTATAAAAAAATCTAACCTGGAAGAATGGAATTCTGTGCTGGGTATGTGGAATTTTGAGCTGGGCTTGTGGGATTTTGAGATGGATGTTTTGGATTCGAGTTTTGGTTTGGAGTTAGGTGGTGTGGAAATCAGAGCTGTATTAATAGAAATCTGTGTCAGTGTGTGGAATTCTGAGCTGGGTGGATGGAATTCCGATGTGGGTGAGTGGAATGAGTTGCCTTCGTTAAATTCTGACCAGTATGAGTACAATTCAGAGTGCAACTCTAATCTGACATGTTGAATTCTGATCTGGATCTTTGTTATTCTGAGCGCAGTGTCTGGAATATAATTGGTGAGTAGAATTCCGAGGTGGATGAGTAGACTTCTGAGATGGTGATTGGAATTCTGAGGTGGTGAGTGGAATTCTGAGGTGGATGAATAGAATTCTGTGGTGATGAGTGGAATTCTGAGGTGGATGAGTGGAATTCTGTGGTGGTGAGTGGAATTCTGTGGTGGTGAGTGGAATTCTCAGGTGGTGAGTGGAATTCTGAGGTGGATGAGTTAACTCTGACCTGGATATGGATAAATCTGAGTTTGATGAGAGGAATTCTCAGCTAATTAGTGACATTCTAAGGTGATGAGTGGAATTTCAAGTTGGATATGTGGAATTTTGATTTTGATAAGTGAAATTCTGAGCTGGTGAGTGAATATGGAGGAGGTTTCATTGCCTTTGTGCATCAGTGGATGTATCAAAATATACAGTTTCACGACGCCTCCACTCTTAATGCACAGGAAACAGATTAGAATCTCTGCTGTGTGTGTGTGTAAGTTGTGTGTGTGTGTGTGTGTGTGTGAGAGCACTAATCAGTATAGGTTTGCCTGGTGTGATATTACCTATGCAGACTCTCAGACTGGGCAGCGGTAAACTGATTGACAAGTAAGGGCAAGGGATTGGAAGGAGGTCTTTACTCAGGAGGGCACGCACACACACACACACACACATTCGGGTCTCTCTCCCTCTCTCTGTTTTAAAACATACAAAAACACTGAATGAAGAGTATGCCAAAACACACACACACACCCACATTCACACACACATTCCCTCTCTTCTCTCTGTGACCGATTCACTAAACTCCTGCAGTGACTCTAGTTGAAGGTAGCATTCTGTCTCTCCCCATTAGTTTAGCCATGCAGGGTCCCAGCAGTTTTACACATCCTGCAGACACTCCACACACACACACACACACACACAAACACACACACACACCAGGCCGCACAGCAGCCGTGTTTTCATCTGTCTCCTGCCTGTCTGATTCCCATCACACACCATTATCATTTCCTCCTGTTCGCCTTCCACAAACCCCATTTTCATGAAAACCATGTTTCATGAAAGGAGGGAAGGAAATGAAGGGATGGACAGATTGTTATGCAGAAATGAAAAATGACTAAATTGAATGGGAGACGGGCATATTTTTTGGCATGTTAATAATGTTGGTATTAATATGAGTCGTCACAGCCGAGATCTCTGTTTCTTGTCATGAAGGAATTAGACGTTGGCCAAGGAGAAGGATGAGAAGAACATGACGTGTGGAGCATGTAGCTGGAGAAACAGGAACACACACTGAAAAGAGAGCATCACAGAAAAGATTTCAAGTCATCCCAGCTATTTAAATTAATGGATGGATGGATGGATGGATGGACAAAAAAATGGACGGGTGGATGGAGATGGATATCTGAAATGTCTATTTTACTGGGCGTAAATGCCCTAAAAAGTAACATTTATGAAGGAGGGTGCAGGAGAGAAGGAAAAGAGAATGAGAGAGAGAGAAGGAAAGAGAGCGAAAGCATGAAAAAAAGTTCTCTTAATCACTCATGAGAGTGTGTGTGTGTGTGTGTTTCCTCGAGTATCAGCCCCCAGCAAAGGAATGTAGGTCATGGCACCAAGTTATTACAATACAAGAAGATCACAGAACACAGGGACACTGGTATATCTCACACACACACACACACACACACACACATTCACGCACACATTCACACTAAAATGGTCTCATGACAAAGAGTGAGTCACTAAAACAGAGGAGTGGGATTTAGTGTGTAAGAATAAAGAACGTTAACACAAGACACAGATCCTTGTTCTTTTGCTCTTGGTCCCTCTCTTTCTTCCTTGTGCATAAAGGTTATGTCAGCGGAATAATTTAGGAAGTAGGGTCAAATGGTTTTTATGTGAATGTGTGTGTGTGTGCACGTGCACGTTTCATGCTGTCACCTACTGCTGGGCCAAAGAAAAGCTAAAGAAAGTGCTGCACATCTGGATTCAGGCTGGAGGGAGATAGGAAAAGAAACAGAGAGAGAGAGAGAGAGAGAGTTACTAGAGTATTAATCAAACCCTATCAGTCCACCAGCATGTGCTGTGTGTGTGTGTATGTGTGAGTGATTCAGAGGCCCCCTGGTGTGAGTGTGGGTGAGGTTACTCATAAGACACTGAGTCTCATAGATCCACACACACAGTGAGTTCTCCAGCTCAGATGATGGGACCGATGCTCCCCACAGGGATAAAGTCTGTGTTACAGTTTTACATTCATGGAATCATCAGCCTTATGGGCCGAACGTCTTCATAAAACATGGCTATCTTACTTTGTGGGGACATTTTTGCATGTGAGGTTCGGTCCTCTTGTGGACAAACTGCTTTCTAGCAAGATTTCAGGTTTAATGTGAGAAATAAAGAGGTGCAGTATTCGCTTTGGGTTTCTGAGGTTACGGCTAGGGTCAAGGTGTTTACAGCTAGCTAGATGGGTAAGTAGATAGATAGCTAGACAGACAGACAGATATATATAAATATATAAATAAATTCTATCACAATATAACTATAAAATAATAATAATAATAACAAGACGAAGAAGCATAAAACATAAATCATACAGTAAGGGCAATTATCTGGAGGATGGTGACAGTGAGGCAGCTCCCTTAACAGAGAACCCTAGCAGAATAGCAGGATGCAGCTGTGTGTGTGTGTGTGTGTGTGTGTGTGTGTGTGTGTTCTTGTACTTGCTACTTAGTGAGAACCAAAATGAGTTTTTAACCAGCAGAGTGAGGACATTTTTGGGAAGTGAGGACTTTTTTAGTGGTCCTTGCTTCTTTAAACTGCTTTTACAAAAAAAAAACAAAAAAAACTAGTTTATTTGCAAAACTAAAAGTGTAGAAAGATTAGCTTTTGGTTAGTGAGGTTATGGTTAGGGTTAGGGTTAGGTTTAGTATTATTTAGATACAGTAATATAGAAGTCCATGGAGGTCCTCACTACTATATAAGTAGAAGGATGTGTGTGTGTGTGTATGAGAGAGAGAGAGAGAGAGTGTATTGCTAAGATTACTAAAGTAATTTGTTTGTGAGGGATTAAAACAAACCTTTACATTTCTCACATATTAATCCCCCTATTCAACACACACACACAATGGAAGGAAGATGGGATACAGCTTGGAGGAGAAACTGACAAAGAGATGGAGAGGGTGTGTGTGACCTGTCCAAATCCTCCCATACATCCAGTCAGACAAACACACACACGCACTCTGTAACCTGAAGCTGCTGCTACCTTCACCTCTTCGTTCTTCCTCTGTTTACACAAAGTCTATTCTCATGTACCGGGAGCTGAAACACGCTCACGCCCTGCTCTGACACTGCATACATCATGTGTGCGTGCATGTGTGTGTGTGTGTGTGTGAGTGTGTGTGTGTGCGTGTGCGTGTGCGTGTGTAGAACATGCCATCGTGATCAATAAAGACTGTCAGTCAGACCCTTATGCCAACACCCAAGCACTACTGCACCTGAGAACTACTGAAAAACATTCATCAACCCACACACACAAACACACACACACACACACACATTCAGACATGCACACGCACTCACACACAGACAAGAGGAAAAGGGAGAAAGAGGGAGAGAGGGGGGACAGAGAGAGAGAGGATGAGAGAAAGAACAAGAGATGGGAGTGAAAGGGAGAGAGCGGGGAGAGATGGTGGAGAGAGGATGAGAGAGATATGGGAGAGAAAGGGGAAGCAATGGGAGACAAAGGGAAAAAGAGCGAGGGAGAGATGGAGAGAGGATGAGAGAGAGAGAGAGAGAGAGGGAGAGGAAGAGATGGAGCTGAATTACGTAACATAACAGAGGGTGATTTCTAGCCAAAGCCGATGTGAAAATTGCAAATGTGATTTAGTTGCGGACAAACAGCCGAAAGCAATCTACAGTTAACATTTAAATGGTCATTATTGTGAGGCCATCTATTAATTCAGAAAATTGTTTTGTCTAACTCACAAACCCAAACAGAGGGCTTGAGAGAGTGAGGGGGTTGGGGGGGGAGAGGGAGAGGGAGAGGGAGAGAGAGAGAGAGAGAGAGAGAGAGAGAGATTGTGCATTTATTATGTGTTTTAACACATTCTGTATACCTCTTTGCTGAATTTAATCTCCGAGCTCAGACTGAAGAAAGGATAGGAGGGACAACTTTCTCTCCTTCTCTCTCTCTCTCTCTCTCTCTCTCTCTCTCTCTCTCTCTCTCTCCATCAGTCCTGTATCATGTGCCATATGGTCCCCATATAGTTCTGACTCTTATGATTAGATTCTTTTCATATCAGCACATTCGCAACACTAATGCAATCCAATTTACCGAAAATGGATTCATTAACCTGCCTGTTGCACTCACGCACATCCTAGAAATGCAGACTTCACAACACACACACACACACATCCTTGTACTTATATAGTAGTGAGGACCTCCATTGACTTCTATATTACTGTATCTAAATAATACCACACCTAACCCTAAACATAACCCTAACCATTACCTCACTAACCAAAAGCTAATCTTTCTACACTTTTAGTTTTGCAAATAAACTAGTATTTTTTTTGTAAAAGCAGTTTAAAGAAGTGAGGACCACTAAAAAAGTCCTCACTTCCCAAAAATGTCCTCACTCTGCTGGTTAAAAACTCATTTTGGTTCTCACTAAGTAGCAACTACAAGAACACAAACACACACACACTCACACACACAGGCCGTCTATAACTCTTACAACATTTGCCGGTTGTGTTTGCTTATTCTCTGTACACAGATTAATCTTAAAAGGAAGAGGGGAAGAGATATGCACAGTCAAACTAAACATAGTGACCACCTGGTGTGTGTGCGTGTGTGTGAGAGTGTGTGTCCGGAGGGGAAGGAGTACAGACTGACACACTGTTTTCCCCAGAGATGTTTACATAGTGGAGGCCTCACAGGCTTATGGGCATTAAGAAAGTAAACAGACCAAGAACTCAGGACTAATGTAACTATGAGACAGACGGAGAGAGAGAGAGAGAGAGAGAGATGAAGAATGAAGGAGAGAGAGGGGAAAAAAATGGAGGCATCCATTACTATGCAGAGTCCAGAATCGTGCTTTAAGTGGACGTAATGTGAACCATCTTCCCTTCTGACATGCCTTAACCACATCTAAAATCTACCACAAAAAAGACACGGCCTTCGAAACAAAAGCACTGAAGGTGAGACCGGTGAGGTTAAACAATGTCAAACATCTCCCTTCACGCGCGCACACACACACACACACAATAACATCTCTCCCATCATGCTGAAAATAACCAGTCTTTGCTATTTCCTGCCCCACCTCCAGCACTTCAACCTTAACAAAGTGTGTGTGTGAGTGTGAGTGTGAGAGAGAGAGAGCGAGATGGGATTATAAGAGCACCATCTTACAGTGTTTTTGCTAGTTTGAGACGGTGTTCATTTTTCCATCTTGGACCCACTTTGTTTAATTAACAAGGTCCTGGCGACCTTGTTTTAGTGTCAAAATGAGGTGGCACGTTGCTGTTTTAAAGAAGCGCTATTTTTACATTTGGCAGATGCTCTAATCCAGAATGGCGTACAACAGCGCTTTGCAGAGCACGACTGTCCTTCAAACTGTAAAGCTAGGCTTAAATCAACAACTGTCATTAAGACCACGTTACCGCCAACCGCTTTACCGCATGCTTTATAGAACAGCAGAAAATCCGTGTTTTCTGCAAGATGCTCTAGTACAGGCACATCCTCACAGCCTCTGGGTGTTCAAGTGCAGCTCTCATACCGATCAGCGCATCATTACGGGATACACCTGTCTCTCGTTTCGTTTGATAGTCTTGTTAGTCAGTTTATCGCCTGCCAGTGTTTTCACCCGTCCCTCTTTCAGTTTGTTCCAGGCGGTTCGGAAACACAGTGTCCATCCAGCCTCATTCCTGAACTGTCTGTTCGCTTTGCGATCTGACGTTCTAACATTTTTAAAAAATCCATTATTATTTAGTTAACCGATATTAGCCTCACTCTGCTTCTGTGCAACAACTGAGGAAAGCAGAGTTGCGTGCATAAAGACAAGATATTTTACTTGCCAAAGTTCCACTGCGAGCTCAGAATTTTGCCACAAATACAGCATCATAACTCTGACATAACTCAACGCAGCACCAAGTAAAGCGAGTGTGAGTCGAGTGAGGATGAAGTATTTAGAGCAGAGTGCACGTCATTTTAAGAAAAAGTCACTTCCTGCCCTTTGTGGTGTACCAAGTCAATAGGGCGCAATACACACGTAGAAAAGTATGATAAGAGCAAAGTATGTGTGCTCAGAATTCTGGCACAAAATAACGCCATACATTTTAAGGCGTAGGCCGTAGAAAGTCTGACTTCGGACAAGCGCTACCTTTCTGACGTACAATAAATAAAATATAGGCAGAAAATATTGGCAAATCTAAGTATTGGTCCGATGCCAATGACATTAAAAAAAAAAAAACCTTATCGGGTGATTCTGATAGAATTTTGATATTATTGTGCATCCCTATTATTTACTCCATTACTTGGTTCTCCTCCTGCTTCCACACAGACATTATGACAGAAGGTAACTGCACAACCCACCGTGTTCGCCTCATTACGCATACTTTGACTCGCACTTACACTGCCCTCCAAAAGTTTGGAATCGCCCCTGACAAAGTGGGGTTTTGGACGATATCAGCATAAATCCTCATCATTTTTTGGTGTAAATACATTAAAGTAACTTGACATTATCTTTGGATACCAGCAGTAATCATTTTTATTTTGACTACATAATAAGGGCAATATATACATGTCAAAGTCAGACATGCCCCTTTGCCAGCTGTGATGTCTGGTTACTGGTTTAAACTTGGCCCAGGTTTTTAAGAGATTTTTGGGTCAGCACACCTTAATGGCTTCAACAATTGATTGGTTGATTGACAGCTCGGACGCCCAGATTATGCAGAGCTGTAACAGCTGGTGAATATTTTGATGAATCCAAAATGTAAGTATTTTCTATGTATAAACTGTTTAATAAACTGTTTATGTAATAAAATATGTTCTCATAGATGTGTTGTCGCTTATCAGTGCAACACTATCACAAATTAAAAAGGATCCATGGCAATACTGTCCAAAACCCCACTTTGCCAGGGGCGTTTCCAAACTTTTGGAGGGCAGTGTAAGTTGCACAAAATAACTTCAGAAGACTCGAAACTCGACTCACGACTCGTTACCGATGGTCACTTTTATTTTATTTCTTTACGGCCAGGAAATAAAGTCAAACGTAACGTCTGACGAGTTGAATCTCTTTCAATCGCGTAGTCGCAAGTAATCAACAACACCGTGACCATGGCGGAAAGCACACCTGCATCTGCGCCACTTGTGATTGTGTTCTGCTGCGATGCCTTCCCCCAGAATGCTAACAAAAGAATGACAATGTGCAAGGTCTGCAGCTTGAAAAATAAAGAATGCTGGATCAGCTACATTGAATTTCATCAGGCGCCTCAAAACACACCCGGAGTGGTCAGTCACTAACTTGGTAACATATAAGACAAATCCAGGTTTACCGCATATAGACAGCCAGCAAACGTTTTATCATTAACGCTGGTTACAGGAGCAGTTCTAGATCTCAGATCACTGGAAGACATCGGAAAACATTTAATAAAATGTTGTGGGCTGCCACCGGACAGCGAGGTTCGATCCCCGGGTTGGCCGCAGGGTCTTTTTGTGTGGAGTTTGTGCGCTCTCCCTGTGTTTGCGTAGGTTTCCTCCCACACTCCAAAAGCATGCAATATAGGTTAACTGGTGACTTAAAACTGGCCCCGTAAGGTGTGATATGGGAGTGTGATTGTGTGTGCCCTGCGGTGTGTTGGCGCCTGCCCAGGGTTGGTCCCGTCGCCTTGCACCCGTAGTTCCCTGGAGGTTTGGATAATGAATGAATGGATGGATTAAAAGATTTTTGGCGTCCTGGTTAGGTCCAGTTCACAATATTTCAAAATTTCAAGTTTATCTTCTCTGATGCTGTGTAGTAAGAGTTCATGGTGCAGAACATGTTTGCATAACTGTATCACTCGCACGTTCATTTAAGACATGTTATAAGCAGGCCAGATGGCAGGAAGCGGCCATGAGACATTTGAAACTTCACTTGACATGAAAAAGCTCGTTAAAAATTGGAGGTTGAATGATTATTGCTAGTTAACGGGGCCGATATTTGGAACCGATATGCATAAATTGTACAAACTCCAAGCTCAGCTGAAACCTCTCTCTTCTTCTCCTCCTCGGAACATCACGCTGTGCCTACTATTGGCTACTACTGGTGTGAGATATAGCCAATCAGAGACTGTTGTGGGCGGGACATGAAATGAAGCAGCCAGTCGAGAGCAACCGTAACGGGAGAAGAGACGGCAGTGGAGCAAAAATAGCGCACCTTGAAATCACTTAATATCGGTGATGGTCAAACACCGTTACCGATAATCAGCAAAATGTCTAATATCGGCCCCCGATAATCGGCCCGGACTTTTTAAAAATATGTATTTTAAGAGAGTACGAAAACAGTGTTCAGCTTTACCTCGCAAATGCACCATTATAAGAGCAACTCACCAACATACAAGCGTTTCTGGCTTTTAACTGGAATGGGGGACGACACTCGGACTGGTTTATTACATGTTAAATCTAAAACACACACTTGTTTTAATGAAGAGAACCCTTTTAGACCTCAAACCTGGCATGATGACTGGCACAAAGCTGGCATGATTTTTTCTGCTCCCTTTAAAGTAGGAGAATTCGATTTGAAAAGAATGCGCCCTGCATAAGTTTGCGCCGTACGCTTGATCGTTAAACTAGAGTCCTAGTGGTCAGCACTTCACCCAAACGGCCGAATCTCAGTGTTGGCCTGCAGTGCATATTCTCATTAAGCGTTAAGCTGCTGTCCTTCACGTCGCGCTTGTGTGTGTGTGTGTGTGTCGCATGGCCGTCACGACGCTCCGGACCGGACGCTGGTGGAAAGGGTCATCGAGCAGAGGACCTGCAATCAGCGGCTCTCAGAGTGAAGGGGTTTTGCTCGAGGGCATATTAGAGACCTGGAACAATCACAGAAGGTTTTGGCCTTTAATTTGACTTCCTGATGGGTGAAAAACTTAGAGAGAGGACAAACAGGAAAAGTGAGAGAGAGAGCGAGTGAGAGTTGCTGTAAGCATACACGTACACACACACACATACACAAACACACACCAACAAACAAACAAAAACAGGGAATTGACTCAGGTTCCTGCAAGTCCTGCCTGATTTTAAGGTGTTGTGTCTTGCATCAGCTTACATCACACTTTTAATCACATTTCCCACTATCTGATATTCCCGTTTCACCATAGGAGCAAATTTTGTTCAGTGATTTGGCATCAAACCATAAAACAACATCACAGTGTCTCTAATCAGTATCTGAAAAGGCAGTAGAAATTATTTATAAAGTACTCTTTTTTACACAGCTTTTACTGTCCAAACTGCTGTATATACCCAAGAAATATAAAAAAAAGATGTTAAAAAGAAATATCAACACATTAAGAATCTAAAATAAACTTTTTTTTTGAAAGCAGAAATTCTGGGAGCATGATTAATATCACCAGCATGGAGCATCAACAGAAAAAATGCTCAATCACTGTCTTCTGTTTATATATGTCTGCGGCGCACGCGATAGCTGCATACCTGATGATCTAAGGGAAGGAGCTGAATGAGGACGGAGAAGGTCAGAGATAGAATAGAAGATGGCGCTGGGTCCTTTAATCAGATGTAATTTTCCAGCAAAAGAAAAATCAATCAACAAATAAATTCATTAATAACCATTGAAGCATTCCCTTCCTAAAGTCCAAAAGGATGTTTAAAAAAGTTAAAATGGACGACGTGCAGGTGAAAATAAAGTTGATGATAAAGAGGGTCAGAAGATTAACCTTGGTCTTACCGATAAGCTCCGTTAACATTTACAGCATTTAGCAGACACTCTTATCCAGAGCGACTTACATTTCCTAATTTCAGGGACAGTTCTCCTGAGAGCAACTTAGGGTTAAGGGTCTTGCTCAGGGACCCAATGTTGGTGATGTCAGAGGTCAGATTCAAACCCACAACCACTTGGTCCAAAGGCGAGTGTCTTACCACTAGGCCACCAACACCCATTAACACAACCAACTTATCTAATAGGGTTGTTGAAATGAATCACACAATCAATGCCTCGATACGGTGTCAGACCATAATCGATTATATCATAACGACAGTGCTTGGTGATGTTCTGGTTGCGGCATAAAAATTCTAGTTAAAAAGAACATCCAGATGGTAACTATGGCTGCTCGATCTGTCATCCTTGCCCGTTCTGCATGCAGTGTAAAGTAATGTAGAAAAAATGATGACATGCTTGGTGACCAGGCGTCCCAACCTGCAAAAACTCATTTCAGGGAGGTCCCCCCGCCGCCGGCCAACCTACCATGCTTGCGCTGAAATCTGATTGGCTTATTTTGCTAAGTAAACCAATCAGGATGCCCTTTGTCTAGCACGGGCTACTTGAACGCAGTGATCCACACATACGCACGTTCTCTCACTCTCTCATTCCGTCGTGTGTGCGCTTCTCTCAAGTGGGCGATGCACGCGCAACTGTCTCGCGTGCAGGCTCTTGTTTGCTTGCTCTAGTTTCCAGGATATTTTATTCAAATTGCGGGCATCAGGGAGCCGCTATCAATATGCGGGAGACTCCCGGAACTTCCGGGAGACTTGGGGTGTCTGGGTGATGCTTCGAGATTTCGCTTTGCGTCGAATCGCTGAAATGATAATCGTAATCGACCCCAATCATTTACCATAACGTTCCATCCTAATTGCTGAACATTTCATTTCCGTCCTTGTGCCTGGTGTCAGATTTAAGCATGAAAACATCGAATATCGGCATCGGTCAATAATTCCCATATTGTGCAAGCCTAATTTAGACCAAGAGAGAGGATGACTTTTATATTCTGAGCTAAATTTCCAGGAGCTCGTTTAGCCACTTCCAGATTCCAATATACAATCTGCCGTATTCATTCTCACAAACCCAGCGGCACACGCAGGACTCACATTTCACTCCCAAAGACCTCTTTGCTGTCTCAAGTATGAACATGAGGCAGCTGGTGTCTGTAATGTTTTAAACATTAGATGTCTGACATGAGCTCACTGTGGATGTTGGCATTTACACCGCAAAGGCTCCTGGCTATGAAAATGAGCGCAGCACAGCTCTGGTTCAAAGTGCTAATACCCAATCTGGAGTGTTTGTACCAGTCTATGACTCCCAGTTTTTTCGTCCAAGTTTTGACGACTTCATAAAAAAAGTTCCAGCCCTCACTTCTTCCTTTGCAGTCATCGCAACCCGGCGCTGAACTGAAGCCTTACTGGACTCTTGTCAAAACGCCGTCGCGATTAGAGGGTGACGTCAGGGCGAAACCCGAGAAATATTTTTCTCCATTTCTCTTGCGCGTCAGTAAAACCTCCGAAAAATAAATATATAAAGCATTCAGCGTTGACAGTGAAGTTTGGAAGCGGGTTGGTGCGGAGTTGGCTGCGGCCCGCGGTCCTGCCAGGACCAGATCCAACAGAACAAACAAAGCGGCGAACGTGAGTGAAAAAGTAGAGCTGCTGCCCACCATCGACCCACAAAGACCCTCCGGGACGGCAGCCACGTTACTGCAGGGCAGTCTCAAAACACACACACACACAAACACACACACTGATCCATTAGTGTCTGCAAGCGGCATGTGGAACAGAGAAAGACGCTGATCGCGGGAATTGATCGATGTGTGTATTGATCAGCTGGGTTGAGGTCTCTGCCTCATACAGTAACTTCAGGAATGTGCGTGTGTTTGTGTGTGTGTCTAATGGAAAAAGTCAGTCTCCGCAGCGACATTGTTATTCGAACAACAGAAATATCTAGACCATTCCGTTCCAAAAATCTAATTGTTTTTTTTTTCCCCCAAATCAGCTTCCAAAATTTGCGGCTTGGACAGTGCTTGGTGTGTGTGTGTGTGTGTGAGTATATGTTTGGATGCAGGGTATTTGCCCAGATCATGTTTTATTGTATTAAAAAAAGGGAGGTAAAAGTGCATTTATTAACCGTGACCCTCCACTCGGTATTGATTCGAAGTGCGTATTGAATTCGCCAGTGCTGCACTTACTTAAAAGTCCACAACCTGTATTCTGATACGGGACGTTTATCGAATGAAGAAAAAAATCAGGAAGCCATAACTGTTTATTACAGTAAAGTTTTGCAGGATATTGATTGCATATGCGGTCATGCTGAATACATGCTGCAGGTCAGTGAGCAGTGTATCATTCGTGGTGTGTGTGCGCGTGTGTGTGTGACATTCAGAGCTAAAAATACTGTGTTTTAATTATTGGAACAGAAACAAGCCGTGACGTTACGCTGATACCGCACCTAAAATCCATGACAAAAATCCATGAGCCCGTCTTGCTAGTCGCCCCATTGCCTCTCATCCACTTTTTGCCACATGGGTGGAGAGACCCTTTATCACTGGTAAATATGTTTCATTATTATTTCATACTGATGGAGCATCTTTACAGTAAAAGCAAACATGTCCTGTTTTAAACAACAAACGGGATGTGCTCTAGTGGTCAGAATGCTCCTTTTCTGGACCAAGAGGTCATGGCTTTGAATTTCTGCAATATTCCAAAAAAAATTACAATTTTTAGATTTCAGATTTTTTTTTAACCATATGGCATATAGAGCTCTATTTAGAAAGAAAGGCTTTCAAAAAAAAATGCAGGTGATTTGCATAAAAAAATAAAAACCACTAACTACCGCAATTATGTGAGAAGTACGTAGCATGAGGCAAACCAGTACATTTCCACTTCAATCTTTGCGCCATCACGCCAGTGTGCCGTGTGCAGCATATGTATGTGTATGTGTGTGTGCACCTGGGCTGACCTCTCTGCAGGCTGGACGGAGCCAAAAGCGGCAGAGCCAGTAAAAACAGAGCTGGACGTTGCATGCGTGTGCTAGAGCATGATGGGATACAGAACACTCTCTCTTCTCTGTTTCACTCTCTCTCTCTTTTCCTTCCCCTGCCCCATTCTGTCTGTCCCAGACTTGCTTCTTTTCTGCTTGCATATATACAGTATATATATAAATGGCAGAATATGCAAACAGACAGACAAACACTCGTGTGTGTGTGTGTGTGGGTGGGTGGGTGGAATCGTGAGGTTGTTGGCCGTGTTTGGACAGGAACGCTGGGAGCTGAGGGCAGGCTGACATCTAAATTACACTCACATTAAGATTGACTCACACTGCTCAGAACCAAGAGCAGAGCGGATGCAGACACACACGCATGCTTCTGCTGAGAACTGTACACTTTCTAAAAACTCACACACTCAAAAAGAGAGCGGAGTGAACCATGGGAACCATAAAGCTCAGACATAAAACAGCAAGAGTTAGGGAAAAAACCTACACATAAAAAAAACTTTCAAAAAAGCGTTTCACGGTTTTTATTGCATCAGCCTGTTCTACACTACAAATAAAAGACCTTTACTCTCTTTCACACACACACTCTCTCTCTGAATAAGTCAAGACGCTGGTGCGATGTCGCTGATGAGTTAGCACTAATCGGTCGTGTCACAGCGCTGCTCTTCCTGTGAACTCGGCGCCTGAGAAACTTCCAGATGGAGGTAAGGCCCTCCTTTCTCGCCACCACCACCACCCTCCCCCGTGGAGACTTCCCGCCTCGCGACGGCCGATAAATCAATGAGGACAGTGTTTTCCACCGGCTAATTGTTTGAGCGGCGTAAGGTCATTTGCTGGCGCGGCTAAAATGCGCCGTTAGCTACGGCGCCGGCACCTAATTGACAACATGCCGGATAGAGAGGGGAAATAATCTGCTCCTAGTGTGCAACGTGACTCCTGACCTGATGAAAAGGAGGGAAAGGAGAGACAGAAAGCCGGAGAGAGGAAAACAGAAAGAACGAGAGAGAGAGAAAGAGAGAGAAAAACGTGTGCGTGCTATAGGATGCGTATCAGACTGCCGAGAAGAAAGAAAGCAGAGAAAAAAAAACTGATTGTGGCCCGTGCTCTCTCTCTCTCTCTCTCTCTTTCATTCAGCTCCGAAGTGCAATTTTCTTTTACAGATTTTAACAGACATATTTGAAGCCTCTGAATCAACCACTTCTACACAGAACCTGCTCTAAAAAAATTACAACACAGTCATTTCCTGAGAAAAACTGATGGCATAGCTCCTAATAAAAGAATACACTGCCAAACTGTCCATCGTCACACACTCCATCATTATCATCATCATCATCATCGTCATCATCACTCGTTCTGCCTTTCCTGTTCCAACACATCTGCACTACTTCATCAGAAGCTGTACAACGAAGCTCGCATGATGAGAAAATGCTTCCCACTCGACAGATCAGCTTCGGTTAAGTGGAGGAGTTTGAAGTGGTTTGAAGGGGCAGTTGGTAGCATAACGGTTCGCCCCGCGACTGGAAGGTTGCCCGTTCAAATCCTGGGCCGCTAAAGGTACCACCGAGGTACTCATGAAAAAGATACCGTCCCTAGGCACTGCTCCCCAAGTGCTGCCCAAGCCTGAAGCTTTTCACCACGTCTAGTTTTGGGATATAGATGTGGCATCCGGCGCTTTCGCAAAACAACATTACAAAAGAGGCCTGAGTGAAATAAAGGCACAAATAAGGTGATGGAGGGAAGGAAAAAGGGAGGATGGAAAATAATCTCATCCACAAAAGGAGGGGAAAAAAGAACCTCTGTACGAGACGTACTTCTAAAAGAATTAAACCAGCGCAACACGTCTTATCGTGTTTTATCTGGCTGAAGTGAGTGATGGCAACAAATCCTCACAGCCATAGTCATCTTTCACAAGAAGTCAGAGACCTGTAACAAATAAACATGTGACGAAATTATGATGAAAAACCCAAATAGAATCTGCAAAGGGCCGTAATCACAAAACTCGAGCGTGAAAACCTACAGCGCCGCAAACCAGGCAGCGTTTTAGGGACAGCTGTTCAACACCGGGAGCTGCTTTATTCTTGCTATTCAGGCTTGTGTTCCAACGTCGAGGCACGAGATGCAAGTGTCCAACTTCACCAGCGCTTTATTTCGAGTTCGGCCAAACAAGACGAAGAACGGCACGAGGGCCACATTCAAAGAGGCGGTAAGAGTTCAGCGAGGCAAACGAACGAAACGGGGGAACAAAAGAGCCAGAAACTACCGGCTGAGGCTGGTGAACTCATGAAGGGGGAGA
The DNA here is from genome assembly GCA_032718565.1 of Distichodus sexfasciatus. Taxonomy (NCBI): domain Eukaryota; kingdom Metazoa; phylum Chordata; class Actinopteri; order Characiformes; family Distichodontidae; genus Distichodus; species Distichodus sexfasciatus. The sequence goes on from JAVGVS010000005.1 coordinate 37,296, forward strand.
CGCAGGTGAAAACAATAATGAGACAAAAGGGGAAGAACAAAGCAGCGGATCAGGGCCGAGACGCCGTCGCCATGGCCACAGCAGACAGAGCACAAAATATTAAAGATAGCTGAAGACAGAGGAAAGTAAAACGGCTAAAAGAATGTAAAAAAAAAACGATAAATATTGAAAGATAATGGTAATGTAGGAAAGTTTATTGTCACTTAAACTCTACGTGGGCCCAGATGGAAATCCTCCAATATTATAAGATGATCATGCGTCTTAAATTACTGAAGAACAACAGACAAAACACACACACATCTTCTGTACAGTGGAGGTAAGTGAGAATCTCTTGAAGGTATCACAGGAGGTACCTGATCTCATCTCAGCATGAGTACCTGTTTACCGTGGGTGTTATAATGCAGCCGCAGTGTGTTTCCCAAAGCTACCCACCCATTTCCAAAAGAAAAGTAAACCAGCATTGTCTCCGTACTGCATGATCCATTTACAGACGAGGATCACACTGTTCCAGACTACAAGTGTGTGTCTGTGTGTTTGTGTTTTGTGTTTGTGTGTGTGTGTGTGTGAATGTATTCAGTCAGAAAAAAATGTTCCCATGTTTTTTCTGTCTTTTATGGGACAATCAGGTCCTCACAATCACCTAAAAACCTGCACACACACACACATACACACTTGCAGACACACACGCAGTCCCCTGCTGGGCATGCGACCCCTGAGTCAGCACAGTGTCCACGGTTCAGTCTGATTTTCGGTGGTGTTTTCTGCCTCTAATCTCTCTCTCTCGTTCTCCCGACATGCAGACGGACAGCAGCTAAGGTGGAAATCCCCTCATTATAACGTATGCACAATGTCAGTCATACTAATCTCTCTGCTGCTGCTTTGTTTAGTATTACAGTAATCCCAGAGACAACCTGACGCTCTGAACCCAAACCAATACGCCTGCCGGCATATTTCAGGTGTACGACAATCTGCGTCCTTTCCATGCTGTGGTACAGTACTTTGCAGTTTCAGTATGAGTGGGAAACGTTGAGGTACGGCGTCGTTTTCCATCTTAAAGAGTGCTAAGCGGGTTTGAAGTCATCTCAGGCCAGCGTAGTAGAACATGACAAAACAGAGACAGACACTTACAGAAAAGAGTGTAGGGACTGGCAGCGCAAAGACTGTGGAAGAGAAACTTGGGGAAATACTTAGAGCACAGCTGAGAGTAAAGTAAAGCACAGTTGACAACTAGGGCTGTGCAAAAACAATCGATACATCAATATATCGCAATATTTCCTTTCACGATGGATTTCTAGCTCCAAAAATCGATATCTCTGAGAGGGAGAATCATGCACCACAAGCAGCCTCAGACAACTGACTGGGCGCTTTAAGTTCTTATTTTCAATCTTATGCACTTTATCTTAACGTTTTTTGGTGTCCACTAGTTCAGTGTGTTAAAATGCTAAGACAATAAAGTTAAAATTCAGTTCTGAGTTGTTTTGGCTGAATTATTAATGTAATGTGATTGATTAAGACCACCCAGATCGTACACAGCAACTTGTATTTCAGCTCTGTTTTTACATTTTCAGTGAACTGTAGAATATCACAATATATCGCAATATGTATAGTATCGCAGTATATCGTGACATAATCGTATCGTGTGTAACGACCGGCGGGTGAACCCAAACGCAGAGTAAATTGGGGTAAATTGGCAAAATCCAAATCGCCAGCAGCAGAGGGGTAGTCCAAAAACAGAGAGCAAGGGTCAAAACGGAGACACAAGGAGCACTAGGCATGACAATACTTCGCAAAGAATGGTGGCACATGAAAGGCCTCATATAACGGTTCTGTGAAAGTAATTGGCTAGAATTCTGGTGACGGTGCTCTGGTAAACTGAGGTCGTTGTGAAGGTCTGGAACTGGAGTCCTGGTCAGATGGCCTTTCTGGTGAGGTGGATTCCTCCCTCGGTCTGGGCTGGGATCTTACATCGTGACCCATGCATCGTGACATGTATCGTATCGTGAGGTCCTTGCCAATACCCACCCCTATTGACAACGCTGAAGAGAGAGCGATGTTGTAAAGAAATAGCAGTGAGCTGAACTGGCTTGTCCAAAAAGCCAATTAAATGACATCAACATCGAACACGATTAAATACCTTGATATTTTAAGAGTGTGATTATTTGTCATTGTGAACACAGCGACAAAATGTGACCTGTGTATTTGATCCATTCATGAAGGACCACAGGGCAGCATTTTGGCAAACTCCGAGGAAGCAGTGCTTGGGGTCAGTACCTTGCGTCATAAGCCCCTCAGTAGTACCTTCAATGGTCCCGGGACTGTCCCAATCACAGGGCCAACTCCCTAAACGTAACAATACCAACTGCCCCACCTGCGACCTCGTTATATTCACTAATTCATTTGTTAATTATCTTAACCACTTAATCTCAGTCAGGGTAGCGGAGACCGGAGCCTAACCCAGAACTACGGCGGCAAGGCGGCTACGTCGCCAACACACCGCAGGTCACACACACTCACAAAATACACTCCTTCACACATATGGGGGAAATTAAGAGTCACCAATCAACCTACAATGCATGCTTATGGACTGTGGAAACCGGAGCACCCGGAGAAAACCCACACGAATCCAGCTAGAGCACACAAACACAAACGCAAAAAGACCCCACGGCCGACCCAGGGATTGAACCCAAGACCTCCTTGCTCCTTGCGACACTGCTAACCACTGTCTGGCACATAATACTATTTTGTCTACCCTAAATATTTCGCTTACTCTGCCCACATTTTAGGATAAGTTCTCGGACCGGACCAAGTTTTGGGGCATGGTTTAGAGCTGATCTGTGGCCCTTGAACCGTGTGTGTTTTTTTAGAGGGAAAACATGGCTTTGGTTCCAAATTGGGAATCGGCACCCACACCAGTGCAGCGCTGCTGTGTGTACTCTCTTGTAGTGTGTTTACACTGACCAATACACACTCCCTTTCACTTCCTGGTTACCTTAACTGTAGGGAGGCCAGAAAAGTTACAGATACGTGGCTACAGTACAGTACACTTGTGAACCATGTGAACACTTATACGTTTACGGCATTTAGCAGACGCTCTTATCCGCAGTGATTTCCTAATTTCAGGGACAGTTTCCCTGGAGCAACTTGAGGTTAAGGGTCTTGCTCAGGGGCCCAGCACTGGAATTCGAACCCCCTTTTTGGGAATCGTTTGAATGTCAACTCAAGGATTTAGTCACAACATCCCCAGCAATAATGCTGACATTTGAACCCACATGTGCAGAGCGCAACATATTGGCATATTGCTTTTGAAAAACCTAAACCACACCACACAGTAGAAAAGCACCTTCTCAAACATCTCGGCAGGTTAGTGCAGTGTGAGTGTGTGTGAGGCGGGCTGCCCACATGGCCCATATGTACGCAGTGTGTAGAGCGGCAACGTTTCTAAAGATTCCATCCGGTGGTAGCGGACTTGCACATGTCTATTCACACTGAATGGGGCTCTGGGGTCACCTCTGCAGCTGTAACAGTTATAGAGTGTGTGTGTGTGTGTGTGTGTGTGTGCGCGCTCATGTTTCTTCTCCCCCTAGGGTAGCACTGCCTTACTGTGGCTTTTTGCCAGCCTGGGTCAAATAGTACCAGAGGCAGATCTCTCTCCCACTCGTTCTCACTCTCTCTCTCTCTCTCTCTCTCTCACACACACACACACACACATATCAACAATCACTCACTCACTCACGCTATTATACACACCGTCACACACACATTAAACTTTGAGGCCATCTTCAAACATGCCACATTTACAACACGCTTTTTCGCTGAGTTAATTACTGACAAAACAATCAATTAACACCTATTCAGTATGCAAGGCGCTCCAGTCCTGAACCCTGCCTGAACCACTTCACACACACACACACACACACACACTAAATATGTCAGCGCTCTGACGGTGATCTCATGTACCCAACCTCCCCCACACACACGTATAAATAAACGCCGCTTTCCCGCAGCGCGACTCCTCACCGAGGCCAAAAAGCCCAGCTGGGATCTGGAGCTCCAACATGGTTGTACAGGTGAGGTCAGCGTGACTGTGGATACAGACTTAGACTTGGCCTAGTGTGTTAGGTAAAGCTAAACCGAGCCTAACCTACCACCGGAAGTTGATCCTGGAGGAAGATGTGACCCTTTTCTTACCATATGAACATATACATGTGGACATATGGCCAACAAGCTGCTTCACTACAAGCTCATGCCATCCGTCATATTTTTTTCATTTTTGCCTTTCAAATATGAGTGAAAAAATGGTTGCAGAAAGGTTTTTATTAGTGACTTTTTTAAAAAAAAAGTTTTTTAAAATTTAGTAATTAAATGTTTGTCAACAACAAACTTTTTGGCACTTGACCACTTTTTAAATTTCTTTATTTTTTCTGATTAAACAAAACGAGAACACTTTCCACACTTTATTTTCCACTTTGATCTAAAGTGTTTCGTGTTTATTTAATGCTTCAAATAATGCTTCTCAAATTTCGAATATACATTTTTGTAAGCCAGTGCTTGGCTAAGATCGGACTGCCGGTTGCCTTACATTACACATTTCAAATCAAGTCCTTTTAAAACGCTCAGACGTATGCAAAAAAGTGTTTGAAAGAAAATGCAGAATTGGCCTCCAGTGCTGCGGAACGGTGTGCACGTGTGACGGCGTGCCGCTGCGTTACCGAGGCTATACTCTTATCATGTGACGCACACATGGTGTGTATGAAGTTGTAATGAATGTTAATGGAGCTGGAACACGCAGCGGGTCAACCAGAAATTGGAGCGAGACGAAGGAAGCTTGTTTTAAATAACAATTGTTATGAAGATGGTGATGACCCGCACCATCTGTCCCTCTCTCTCTCGCAATCCCACCCACCCATTAACACACACACACACATACACACATGAGAGAGAAACAGAGAGAGAGAGAGGGGGGTGGAGGGAGAGAGGCTCTTTTCGGGGTTCAGGTTGGTGCTGATAGAGAGCTCTCGTCACTCTGAAGTTGATTATGTTAATGGCGGATGATTGCGACGTTGTAAACCTTGTTTTTTTCCCCCCCTTTAATTGCTCATCAGTGCATTTCGTTTCGAGGCTGATTTCACATCCTGCTCGTGTGGCACATAAACCGACCTCTGATGAGGGACACGCATTTATCATTTTCAATTTCACCTTCCCTCCCAAAAAATCTCTTGAGCGGAAGGAGAACGCTGGTAAACTCGGGAGGCCAAAAATCGTTTCCTGGAGTATTTCTGGAGCCGTCAGCCGCAGACGAAGCCGCGGCTGCTGCCGACGCTGCCGTTTTTGGCTGCGGTCGCAGACACGGTTGACGCAAAGCAGATTCGATCTGTAATAAAATGGGGAGACAAACCAGGCGCCGCTACGACAAGCAGCAGCTCCCAAGCTGATCTAAAATCAGTTTTGCCGTCACTCCCTCCGATATCGGGCCCAATAATCAGCGCAGGCCAAGTGACTCAGATCAGCCACTTTAACCAGCAGCTGGAGGGCATTGGGGCTGGAAGAGGACCACATCTTAAGAGAGCGACGCCATTACCGCTTAGCGCTAATCTTGCAGATGGAACACACACGCCACAGCCGCGGGGTTAGAGCTCCGGCCTCAGCGCTAAAAAGGCGAGTTCGTTTTTACACCTGACCTCTTCCACAATAACAAACGCCCACAGCGGCTTCCCGAAATAGATAACTCGGTTGTTAGCGATGACTGTGGCTGCTTAGCACTAATGTAACTTGCCTTGACGTTGGCTTTCACTCCCTGAACTGTTCTTTTGGGATGCTACAGATGATTTTTAATTCTGAAGATTTCAACAGTTTTGCCGAACCCTTTAAGCTTTTGTATGGTTGCCCGACTAATTGCTTGACCCTCTAATCTGCTTTTAATAAATTAGTAATAAAGTCAGAATTATAAATGTATGTGCTGATAATATCAGCGGATATGATTTAGGTAAGCAGTATCCATAGTCTTTACAGCCGTTATAGGGAGGGAGACGTGTCCCCGCCACATTTCAAAATTATTCGTTTGGACCCCCCAGCATTGACCATGTAAAATATTAGTAATAAATGGCTACAACACCCCACATTACAAATGATTCTGACGCGTCTGGCAGTGTCGATGTATTTGGTGCCGTTAAAGAAACGAAGAAACAGAAGATAGATTGATGTTATGAGTGTCGTCATTGGATAGTTTTTCCACTAGAGGGCATCACTCCAACTTATCTGTTGCCTTCTTTGTGTTTTTAGACATTTGGCTGTTATTTATCAAAACTATTTATGGTAAAAATCTTGATAAGGTATTGTATACAACTACACATAGATTTTAGAGATAATCTTTATATTGTTAAATTGTCATATATGGAATATATTTATATTTGATTAAAAAATCTGAATATCTTCATATAAAGAAAATCATTGTTATATCTTTCATTTTATATTTTATATATATAGTTATTTTGAAAAAAAAAAATCGGTTAAATCATTACAAGACTTTTCACAAGTCATCCAATTAATAAAACTGGTCTTTAAAAAAATCCTCCGCTGATCAAATTCAGCCTTAAAAATAAGCCCCGTCTAAAAGATTAACATGTTATAATGAAGTCATCATAACTCGAACACTGCTCCCGTTTTGGGATGAAGTGTCCCTTTAAGTGGGCCGGTGTGTGAGGGTGACGGGAGAGTGTGTGTTAATAGGTGTGTAACTGCATTGCTAAAGAGTATTTATTGAAGCTTAGAGTGACCCTGCTAAACTTTTAATGCCTGTCTATCTCAGACGGTGTAATCCCCTCCTGCTGGAACAAAAGAGGCTGACACAAGTGGCTGTGTGAGACGAAGCGCCAGGCTAAAGACTCAGATACCACCCCCCCACATGGAGAGTGGGACAGATTCCAGCACACACACAAACACACACACACACAGAGTCACATATTACTATCTTTATGAGGTTTTTCCATAGTCTCAGAATATAACCCCCTACCTCAACCCCGGGTAGTTATTTTTCTCAAATCTAAAGACTTGATGACATAAAGGCATATGAAGTGAAGGAGTGAGTATCAGTCCCTGATGACCAGCTTGAAGCACCTGCGGACGTTCCCCAGAGGTGCGGCATTCCTAGCTGCAGCGTGTTAGGTTAGTGCTGCACCTTTGTTCTGCTGTCGCTCCCATCGCTCTAACGACAGTAATGCAGACCTGCTAGAGCCTGGCACAGCTGTGGGGAACATCACGCCAGGCAGAGGGCACTGCCACCGTAGAAATTACAGCATGACGAGAGTCATACAGGTTAAATACACATGAAAATGAGTGGAAAACTCATGGCCACTCATCTACCTGCATGCACGCACACACACACGTCCTTGTACTTATATAGTAGTGAGGACTAGTGTTAATTTTGTCACCCATTTTTTAATTTAGTCTTAGTCTTGTGTCAAAGTTCTCTTAGTCATATTTAGTCATTCACATATCAGTTTTTGTTAGTCATGTTTTAGTCGACTAAAAGTCTCAACATTTTAGTTTAGTTTTAGTCAAACGAAAACTCAAGGTATTTTAGTCAAGTTTTTGTTAAAACATTTTAGTCTTTATTTTTTATTTCAGAGATGATTTTTGTTTATCATTCCAGTTGAACTGTGTTCCACGCCGCTAAAATATTGATTAAATGTAATAATAACCTGTGGCGCAAGTAGTTGCATGTAGTTTTGCAGCCGGAGGGGCGCAGGAACACGACACGAACTGCTGGCACAAACACATGACAGGGGGTCTGGTGGTCTCTTGTGTAGACGAAAACGAGGAGGGAGTTTTTGTTTCGTTTTTATTTTGTGCAAAACATTTTAGTCTCCTTTCTATTCGTAAACAATAAGACACATTAACACAGTCTTAGTCAGTATTTTTAGAACATTGGTGCAGTCTCGTCATCGTCTCGTCTTAGTCGTGGGAAAGAGGGTCGTCGACGAACACATTTCGTCTCGTCTTTGTCTGACGAATTTAACACTAGTGAGGACCTCCACTGACTTCTATATTACTGTATCTAAATCATACCACACCGAACCCTGAACATAACCCTAACCGTAACCTCACTAACCAAAAGCTAATCTTTCTACACATTTAGTTTTGCAAATAAACTAGTATTTTTTTTTTTGTAAAAGCAGTTTAAAGAAGTGAGGACCACTAAAAAAGTCCTCACTTCCCAATAATGTCCTCACTCTGCTGGTTAAAAACTCATTTTGGTTCTCACTAAGTAGCAACTACAAGAACACACACACACACACACATTTTCTTCACTTTACTTCTAGGATCATTCCACAGAAATAATTACTGTTTTATTACTGTACCTACATAAGCTTTTATCTGCCCCTTAAACCTTATCCTAACCAGGTCATCAAAAAAATCTAATCTACAGCCGCCCGACCGTAATTCTACTGGTGTTTTAATTGTAATAACATGTTAACATATAGCTGTAGTTCAGACAACATTCTGCCTGAGATGACTGGACAAGATAAGCTCAGCAACTAACAAGATGAGTTCTCGCCAAATAGTTTAGCCTGCATCGATGTATGACAACTGTTACAACGTGTTTATTACTGCTTATTAATGATAAAAGTCTACAACCTAATTAAATTGTTGATTATAAATGACTTATAACCATAACAAAAATTATACATATACATTGTACGTAAATTTGAAACTAAATGTGCAAAAAGACTGACTGAGTTTAAAATAAATTTTATAGAAACACTTCCTCATCTGTACATATAAAAATGTCTTTCTGGTGTGTACACTTAACACAGTGATAAAAGTAGTGTGTGTGCGTGTGTGTGTGTGAGAGAGAGAGAGAACATGGATTTACAGGGTTAAAAGATTTGAAAAATTAGGACTGGTCTAATTTTTATGAGCTTGTGGTAAATTTGTTGTTTGTGTGTGCGTGTGGGTCTCCGTGTTGGCATGTGTGTGTGTGTGCATGTTAGCGCCTCCAGGCGTGGCAGTGAACGGCCGTTAAAATCGGTCTTTATTTTTCATTTCAGTCATTCCAAATGTCAGAGTGGTACGTCTGAATGAGGAAGCTCTCAAAAAATCCTGCTAAAATCCCCCTCTCTCTCTCGCCCTCCCCCCGTTTAGCAGGCCTGTACATTAAAGCTGTAATGACGGTGCCAAAAAAGTACTGCCAGCGTCGGAGCCGTCACCCGCAGCTCTGAGGCTAATAGCACAGAACACAGCGCTGAGGCTAATAGCACAGAGCTAGCTACCGAGCGGCCTCCGTGCGCCGCCCTTCCAAAATGGCTCCGCGAAAACACGGCGGCTTACGGTGTAAAATGGACGTCGCGCTCGCGAAGAGTGTGGGAAAGCGCGAGCTTGGGACAGAACAGGTTTCTTGAAACAATAAAGTCAGAGAAACAGAAGCCAAAAAATATATATCAGGGAAGCTAAAGCAGGTTCCAAGCCTGCAGGCCCGCGCAAGACTGGTGTCTGACTTCATTCTGCGAGCATGTGTGAATGTGTGTGTGTGTGTGAGTGTTAGACCCGATGTAGCCCAGAGCTTCTGCCAACTACAAAACCAGCAGTAAAAATCACAGAAAAAAACCTCCATCGGTGCGGCTCATAAAAATGTTCAGGTCCCGCGCCGACCAACGAGTCCCGCTGTGCTCGGGCCGCGTAGCTCTGTGTTTGTTACTGCCTCGCGGACGGCTAGCAGCAGAGAGGTTCGGAAAAGTGGAAGGTTTTATTTCGGGTTCTATTTCAGAGTGGCCCCTTAAAGTTCTGGATAAAATGGGATAGAAAAAAATATATCGACACATATTGTGTAAAAATATCCTGACTTGAAATTCGAGTTATTTTGAGCCTGTCTGATGTAAGATAGTGGTTTAGTTTAGGAATAAATATTTCTACATATTTACATAGGTAGTGCTAACCTTAACTGCAGTATTCCAAATTTTTAGCTCTTACCTTGACCTTAATTTAAATAAAAACTTACTAAGCCTTTTTTTTCCTTATGAGAAAAAGAAAAACATTATCGTTATTAACATTAACATTATTTATCTTATCCAGAGTCATTTTCATTTTATTTTTCAGAGTGACTTTTATTTTATTAATTTATCTATTTCCCTAAGGAACAGTCTCCTTGGAGGAACCTGGGGTTAAGGACCTTGTTTCCTACGTTCTTATTTGAGAAGTCCGCTTCAGAGCCGCTGCCACGTTTGTCTTACTTTCCTCTATAACGCCATGCAGCCGGGCTCTGAGCACTCTCACACATTTACACACACACACTCCTGCCGCGTGGCCCTGTCGCTCGGTGAGTCGGGATGGAGGGATAACCTTTAGCTGGCATATTCAGCACAGACGTGCTGCTGTGGGGATTTTTTATCCCGGAAAAAATCTCTGGCGGACTCATGTGGCATAACGGGCCGCTCAAATAGCCCCACCGCGCCTCCCCGATGCCCACATGGCCCCATAACACACCAAACCTCCACTTCTATCCTTCCATATCTTTTACTTCAGTCTTCACTCTCCCTTTCCATCCCTCTCTCTGCCTCTCCGTCTCTCCCTAAGCTCCAGTAAAAGCCTGAGTCATTTTTATAAGTACACAGCAGGACTGATGGCCGCTACGCACGTATTATCGGTTCGGAAAGTCACTTTGTTGTCGATGGCAACAAGACTGGTTGCCATGGCATTATCCTCTCGCTCTCGTTCTCTCTAGCTCTACGCCCCTCCCTCCCTACCTCCCTAAATCCCAATTCTTAATCTCTTCTGCCGTATCACACATCTCACTAGCGGTAGATGACTACATCAAGCTCTCTCTCCTGAGACGGTCAAGCCTCGGAGCCACACCTACCGCCACACTGATTTTCAGCTCCACCCTCATCTTCCACTCATTCCTCACCTCCACCCACATTCTCACCTCACCATCACCCTCATCCTCACTGCCTCTCTCATCCTCATCTCCAAACTCATCTTAACATCCACCCTAATCCTCACCACCATCCTTACCATCACCGCCAACCTCGTCCTCACCTCTATCCTCACCTCCATCCCCATCCTCATCTTTATCCTCAACTCCACCCTGACCTCCACCCTAATCCTGACCTCAATCCTCACCTCCATCCTCAAGCTCAGCTCCATCCATCATCCTCACTCCCACTCTCATCCTTACTTCCATCCTCACCTCTTCCCTCCTCCCTCATTCTCAGCTCCACCCTCATCCTCACCTTCATCCTTACCATCCTCACATCTACCCTCATCCTCACCTACCAACCTCATCCTAACATCCACCCTAATCCTCACCACCATCCCCATCCTCATCTTCACCCTCAACTCCACCCTGACCTCCACCCTAATCCTGACCTCAATCCTCACCTCCATCCTTATCCTCACTTCTACTCTCGTCCTCGCTTCCAACCTCACTTCCTCCCTCATCCCTCATCCTCACCTCCACCTTCACCTCTACCCTCATACTCACCCCCACCTTTCTGCCAATCTCCACCTTCATCCTCACCCTCACTTCCACCTCCATCCTCACCTCTACATTCATCCTCACCTCCATCCCCAACTCCATTCTCACCTTCACCCTCCTCCCCATCTCCACCCTCATCCTCACTCCCATCCTCACATCCACTGTCATCCTTACTTCCATCCCATTTTTCACCTTCGCCCCTGGAGGTGTAGAGCCTGAAATGTATCCCCTAAAAATGTCCAGGACACACACACGCACACACACACACACACACACACACACACACACACACATTAAAGACTCAGAATAAACTGGCTTTATTGTGGTCTAAAACAGGTCTTGCCAAAGTCCATGTGTATCAGAAGGTTTAATAAAGTGATACCTCACAATCCATCCACACGCCTGGGGAAGTGTGTGTGTGTGTGTGTGCACATGTGTGTTCCCATCAGACAAGCTTCCACGTGGCGACTACAGGACAGCTTGGTGATGAAGAGTGTTCTCAGCCAAATCGATACGTGTAAAATGAAATAAAAAGTTTTGCCGCTCTTTCGCTGCTTTCACATCGTCCGGGGAAATTATCCACGGGCTCGAGCGGCTTGGCATCCGGAAGAGAGGGAGCTTTCACTCCCACAGCCCTCAGGTGAGGCCCAGAGCGGATACGCCGTAACCCAGGAAACCGCCCGCTCTACGGTGCGGCGGAGAGGAAAAGAGCCGGTTTGTACAAGAATGGAATCAATTTGCGAGTGCAAAAAAAAAACCGCGGAGCATTTCTCTTTGCTTTAGCACGCCGGGTTAGCCTGCGCTGCCACACTGTGTAACATGTAATTTAATCACGCTGGGAGGGGGCTAAAAAAAATAGATGTGAAAGAGCGATAGACAGAGAGAAAGACATGGAGAGAGAGGGATACTACGCAAAGAATTAGAGAAAAACAATTTCAGATTGGTGGAAAGGAATACGACACAAAAAAAGTAGGGAGAGAGATGGACAGTATGAGAGACAGATGGAGATTGAGTAATAGAGACAGATGGAGAAGAGACAAAAGCATGGACAGAGAGAGAGAGAGAGAGAGAGAGAGAGAGAGAGAGAGAGAGAAAAAATAAGTGGATTTTAAAGATGTAAATCAAAGGTTAGATCATGTGTAGGAATACAGAGAGAGTGCGAGAGAAAGACAGAAGAGAGTGAGGGGGATAGAAAAGGGAAAGAGAGAGCAAGAGAGAGAGGAAGAAGGGAAAAGGTCTGCTATTTAAAGAATAAGAAAACTGAGAAGAGAGAAAGGCAAGAAAGAATACAACAAAAATAGAGAGAGAAATGGAAAGTTTGAGAGAGAGAGAGAGAAAGAGAGAGATCCAGAAATCAAAGCATAAAATATCCTTAAGTGATGGAAAACAAAAAGACAAAAAAAGAAGGACGAGAGATGGAGAGGGTGAGAGATTGAAGGAAAGGGGAGAGGAAAAAAGTGGATGTTGAAGATATAAATCAAGAAATAAACCTTGGTATATAGAAAGAGTCGAGAGAGAGAGAGAGAGAGAGAGAAAGAGAGAGAGAAAGAGAGAGAGAGAGAGAGAGAGGGATGTATACCAGAGACAGACTCAGAGACACAACAAGGAGAGCGGAGTGTTATGAGAGAGGGATGAGGTAGAGGAGTAGAGAGCAGCGGGGTCTCATATGGAGCTGATCAGAGAGAGATCTCTCTTTCCCCTGCAGTAACCCGATCAGCACGGTGCTGGGGTAGGGCACATCGGACCCCCACCACTCCAATCCACCTCCAAAACACAACTCCCCGGCCACACACACACACACTCTGATTTAAGGGTGGCACCATCTCAAACATGGCAACGTGGTCAACGCCTAGATGGCAATGACTAAAAACCCAATAGTTCATCACCAGCAACACTGGCATCTCATCACTGGTGTTGTAACAATTCGTTAGTTGGCCAAGAGATCAGAAGGTCGCCGGTTCAAATCCCGGACTGTTAAAAGGTACCACTGAGGTACTCATGAGCAAGGTAGCGTCCCCAAGCACTGCTCCCCTCACCCCAAAAAGCTGCTCACTGCTCACACCACAACACAGCACAACGAAATATGACCTCTGCATTTGACCCATCCGTGAAGGAGCAGTGGGCAGTGACATGGGCAGCACCCGGGGAGCAGTGCTTGGTGACGGTATCTTGATCATGAGTACCTCAGCGGTACCTCTACCGGTCTGGGATTTGAACTAGCGACCTTATGATCACGGGGCGAACACTTTAACTACCAACTACCAAACATCATTCACTTCACTTAACTTCTTCATGGTCATGATCATGGTGCGCCTAGGGGCGGAAACCGAAAAACACAGCATTAAACCGATTTTGGGGCTAAATGTATTAAGACTGGAGTATCAATCATGTTATCAATACTCCATTATTTAATAATTCAATTAAATATTAAAACAACTAAAGATTAGAGTATCAACAATATCTGGAGTGCTTTCGGTACTGGTGAAATGATGCTACAAAGAAGTTGCTACATCTGCGTTTGATTAAGACAATCTATGAGCCATTTTTGATATTTCCTAACAGAATAGAGCAGCCACACAATTCTTTAAAATGTGGGTAATCTAAAATATGACTGTGGGTTGATGATTAAAAATAGTATTAAAAAGTACTAGGCTAGCAAGGCTGACCTTCACGGCTGTGCACATTTCTACCTTCTCAAAACCTCATTTCAGCTGTCGTCAGAAATTCATTTTTAGCATTAAAATAAAAAACATTTGCGATTTCCCATTTGGTGCTCAAATAATTGTTAAAAAGTCGGAAAATGACTTGCTACATTTTTTTTTTTTCATTTTGGATTTAGAAGCGAATATTGAAAGAAACTTGCTTTCGTGGATTTGTTTTTAACTGGAAATGGAATGAACGAACGACAGATTTTAATGTCTTTATTTTCATTTTTTGCCTCCAAAGACTACCAACAAGAACACTGCTAAAGTTGCAAGTGGTAGTAATGATACACCATCACTAGTGAGGAAACGTCCTAACACAGTAACGTGTACGTGTGTGTGTGTGTGTGTGTGTGTGTGTGCACATGTTCGCAACATGGCTTTGCAAAAACATGGAATAAAAAGGCAATAGGAGAAGTAAGAACGGAAGGAAAGAGCCTGAAATTGTCTGCACTGAAGTGCTGATTTCAGCTAATCATAACATGCTGCTGGAGAATGATCACCTCTCTCTCTGCCTCTCTCACTCCCCCTCTCTCTCTTCCTCCTTCCCTCGCTCTCGCTCTCTCTCTCTCTCTCTCTCTCTCTCTCTCTCCCTTTTAAAAAGTGTATTTTCCGCACAAGGCCCCTTATCCCTGGTTCTCTGGGCTGTGCGGCGGATAACAAATTTAGAGATTTTTCTGTGAGCATAAACCGTGTGGCTCTGAACTCCAGCCATGACAACCTGGTATCCTTATAGTGAGAAAAGTGTGTGTGTGTGTGTGTGATGAGCTGGTGATGTGTCCCCTACCAGCTAATGCAGGCTTTTACCCACTGCGAGATGTTATCTAGGGCAAGTTACATTACACTAAAACAAAAAAAAGGAGAGGCACCGAGACAGAGAGAGAGAGAGAGAGAGAGAGCGAAAAAGAGAGAGAGAGAGATGTCCAGTATTATTACTAGAACATTGCACTCTGGGGTACCATTAAGGGATTCAATTGTGTTAGCGCCGTTAAACATGGCGCTAATTCGGGCCCTCCGAGACGTAATGAGTAATCTGTCGACTGACATCCGAAGTGGGGAAAAGAGATACAAAGCAACTCTAAAAACAGCAAAGACCAATTACGCCCTTATATCATATTACACCCCGGCAAAACAGCCCGGCCATGGAAGTGCATTATGGCATTAATTAAGTTCGGTGATGAGGTAATCGCCTCTCAGACACAAAACGCTTTGGGAGCCGCGGCGAAGGAAAAGCAGCGTAAAGAGAGAGACAGAGACAGAGACGGAACGAGGCAGACTTTCAGGAGGATAAAAACATAACACGGTCTTAATGATGACCACGAAAGCCGAGTCTCACGTTAACGTTCGGATAAGGACGCAGTTGTAACTCACAGTTCTGCATCATTCACACAGCCGGGGCACTTTACTGACTTGTTGTGTGTGTGTTATTCAGGTTTTCGGAACTTTTAGAACACTGTTTTAGCGAAACTGTTTTGTCCTTTAAAAAGCGGGGGGAGTAAGCGCTGGGTTGAGAGAGTAATACTACTATAAACATGCAGCCACACGCCCCAAAACATGCTCATGTTATAGACGTCTCACGCTTATTTTATTTTTAGAGCTAATCTGTATCTTTACTGAACTAGTGCTGCAGATCACGTGCATGAAAGTAAATCACCCGTCTATTTACATCTTCCACTTTGTCTTCTAATGCAACGGTTACCGGTGTTAAAAATAATGTTACTGTTCTTCAACTAGACATATTCATTCTAGATCATTTTTATAGTGGCTAGTTCTGTATTTTTCACTAGGGATGCACCCATCCAACTTGTTCAGTCCCGAAACCGATGCCAATTCTCGATCCCGAGTACCGATCCGATACCAGTTTTTAACCTTGACAGCCCTAAAAGAATTTTCTATACCTTTGTTTTTTAGGCTTATTATAGAGTTGGGTAGAAGTTAGCCATGCATGCCTTATGTTGTTGTGTTCAGGACGTGCCGCGCTACTGAGATTTGTCATAGTTTAAAGGGTAAATGCTGACACAATCTTGAAATCGGTCCATTTTTCATGCAAAACTGACTTTAGCTTTAAGTAGCGTAAAAGTGCTGGAACTGTAGACATAACTACTAGAAATAGTGTATTTTATTCGCTTGCAGAGGATTTTTTTTTTAGAGATATTCTATGGCTTGGTACTATGAAGACAAATAAGGTTAGGAATCATTTCTTTATCCATTTGGAATCCATCTGGATATAGAATAAAATTATTTGATAAAAAAAATACACCTGGCACAGTGGTTAGCGCTGCCGCCTCACAGCGAGAAGGTCCTGGGTTCGAACCCCGGGGACGGCCGCAGAGTCTTTCTGTGTGGAGTTTGCATGCTCTCCCCGTGTTCCTCCGGGTGCTCCGGTTTCCTCCCACAGTGCAAAGGCATGCGATATAGGTTAATTGGCGACTCTAAATTGGCCCTGTAAGGTGTGAATGTGTGTGTGTGACTGTGTTTGTATGTGCGGTGTGTTGGCACCTGCCCAGGGTTGTTCCCTACCTCGCGCCCGTGAGTTTCCGGGATAGGCTCTGGTCCCCCTGTGACCCCAGTTGGAATAAAGTGGTTCAGAAAATGAATGAATAAAATAATACCCCTATATTTCTTTTTTGCTCTAACCTTTACATTTTTTATCTAAAATATATTTTCTGATTAATTGAAAATGAAGAAATACTGTTTTTGGCAATTTTCGAACCAATTTGGACTCATTTTGGCCCATAAGTCATTTTGGACTTGTTTCTTGGAGAGAACATTTTTGACACGATGGCGTTCCACATGAGAGTCATTTGGCGTCATGGCGTTCCCCACAACAACGCAACAAATGCGTGTCCCGGAATACACTGAAAACATAATGTATTTTGAGTAGAACGCTGGTGGTTTTTGTTATTTGTCAGCAAAAATAGATGTTTTGTCTTTAATAGAGACGTAGATTTGACTGAACTGGAACACTTGAATGTTGGACATTTACATATCGGCTCCAGAGATCGGCCCAATGCCACCGATACCAGATCCAGCTATTTGTGTCATTATTGGAGCGATATTTCTACTGTGTCACTTCCCATCTCTGACCACAGCAGAATGTGACCTCTGTATTTGACCCATCCATAAAGGAGCAGTGGACAGTTGACATGGGCAGCACCCGGGGAGCAGTGCTTAGGGGACGGTCAGTGGTACCATAACCAGTTTGAGAGTCAAACCAGCCATTGCGGGGCCAACCCCCTAACCATTATGCTACCAACTGCCCCTGAAATTTATACAGTAAATACTTGGACACTGACACAAGTTATTTATTCTGTTCACTGAGATATATTGAAATTACGGTTATATATAAATGTGGACATTAAGTGCAGACCCTCAGCTTTAATTTAAGGGTATCCACATCCATATTTGAGGACGGGTTCAAGAATTACAGCTCTTTAATACATACCAGAAGTTTAATAAAGCAAAGAAATGGAATATTCTAGAATGGCCTGGTCAGGCATCTGACCTCAACCCAGTCGAGCACGCAATTTCACTTGCTGAAGACAAAACTTCAGACAGAAAGATCCAGCAAACAAACAGCAACTGAAAGCCATTGCAGTAAAGGTCTGGCAAAGCATTACTTCAGCATCTGGTAATGTCGGTGGGTTCCAAACTTCAGGTAGTCATTACCTACAAAGGGTTTTTCAAAAAAAAATGCAAACAAACAGGTTATTTTCAATTATATCAATTTGCCCAATTACATCCCTGAGTCCCTGAAATCTGGGATTGTGTATAAAAATGACTCTACTTTCTAAAATCTTTAAACAATATTTTTTGTTCCACCGATTAAATTAAAGCCAAATGTCTGGACTTCCTCCCTGCTGTTTCATTTCAGATCCCTTGTGATGATGTACAGAATTAAAACAAAGAAAACAGTGTCAGTGTCCAAATATCTATGGACCTAACTGTAGAGGTTTATTGCACGTGTGTTTTTGGATGCAGTAATAACTAGGGGTGTAAATCTCGTTTCATTGGGATAAGATATATTGATAAAATGTACAGCGATTGAATTTCTGACAGAATAAAGTTTGATATGATATGATTTCGATTCGATTCAGGATTTTGAATCAATATTTTCATCACTAGGGGTGTAATGATACATCGAGTCACCCATCAGTGATTCCATAGATCATTGATCCAAAATGAATGAATCCTGAATCGAATGGAATTGAAATTATATCAGTAGAAATTGACTCAGTGTACATTTAATCGATAAAATACTGTATCGTAAGGAAACGTGATTTACCCCCCACAACAGTCCGCGTGCCACTGTGCCCCCAGGTCAGCCGTAGGGCCTTTTTTGTGTGGAATTTGTGGGTTTTCTACGGGTGCTCCGGTTTCCTCCCACCGTTCTACGGCATTCACTATAGGTTGATTGGTGCCTCTAAATGGCCCCCTTAGCTGTGAATGTGAGTGTGTTTGTGTGAAATGTCTCCTTAAGAACAGTTGGTGAAAGGGGCCCAGAGAGTTCTGTGTGTGTGTGTGTGTGCGCCTGCTTGGCAGTGCAACGTTGCGTATGGCATCGGCTCCTGAGTTGCCGTATGCCATGTTCCATCTCACACCCCCGAACGAGCGACAATCGACTCCTTGTGAAGCTTGCCGTGCAGCCGTGCGCATACTGCACAGTCGTCGTCCATCCCAAGATATCCCAACACACACTCACTCACACACACACACACAAAACTGCTGCTGGGGCGACAGTTTTTCTCTGTTACTTTGTTTAGGAGAGAGAAAATGAGAAAGAGAGAGACAGAGGAAGAAAGAAAGAAAGAAAGAAAGAAAAAGAAAGAAAGAAAGAAAGAAAGAACAAAAGAACAAAAGAAAGAAAGAAAGAACAAAAGAAAGAAAGAAAGAGAGATGAGGTAAAAGTTAATATGAGAGAGAGAGAGAGAGAGAGAGAGAGAGAGAAAGAGAGAGATGGGGCACAATTAATATAGGAAAGAAAGAAAGAAAGAAAGAAAGAAAGAAAGAAAGAAAGAAAGAAAAGGAGAAAAAATAAATAGTGAAAGAGGGAGAAATAGGAGAGACAAATATAGGAAAGAGAGAGAGAGAGAGAGAGAGAGAGAGGGAGAGACAGAAAGAAAGAGAGAGAGATGGAGACAAAAGTCAATATGATGAAGTCACTCCCCATAATGGAGATGTCCATCATGGACCACGAACAAGAGGAAGACAGAAAGCCATGATAGGTGGACGTCTCACACACACACACACACACACAGAACAGTGCGACCCGGAGCCAGAACAAACGGAAGCGCGGTGTCGGTAATGAAGGGCCGGAGTCAGGGAGAGGGCACGAGTTACGCTGAGATGAACAGAAATAAATAAAAGAGTCGGGAGAGAAAAAAAGCAATAATTGTGAAAGTCATTTGCATTAAATGACAGAAGACATTAGAGGCTAATTAATTCCAGTGGATGTATGTTTGGGAGCGGGGCGGGGGTTCCGCTGGAGGGGAGGAGAGAGACGCGGGGCGGGGGGGACTTTGGAGGAGGAAATCGCAAATGGAAAAAAAGGGCGTCTAGTGACAACTGCTCGTTAGGGATAATGGGGCAATGGATAGTCGCTCTCGCCACCAGAATCATCCATTTCAGTAAACAGAAACTGATTGATATTTGAGCGGGAACGGGCTCCATTAGGGCGGCAATTTGCCCGTCGCATCTCCCGTAAACGATGCCGAGCGTCGGAGTCGCGCTCGACAAACGGCAAACAAAACAAAGTAGGAGAGAGACAAAACCCTCGCCAGCTGTAATCGGCAGAAAGGTGGTCCAAATAGAGAGAAGAAAGGGAGAGGGAAAATATGCAAACATGCATTTACTAAGCATCATGGGACACAGGCTACAGAAATTTTTGCTAAATATCCAAAGTTTTCAGACACTTTCTATTGGTTGTCATTGTATTCTCAGCTCCTCTATGTCTCTAAACTTTACCGATTACGATTATTAGCTCAACAATTCGATCTTGAATCATTTTTTCTACATTATGTCACATTGCACACAGATTGGGCATTGATCACAAGTGGTGCAGCCACAGTTACTACAGTTTATGCCGCATCCAGAAAATCACCAAGCAATGTCATTATGATATAATCCAGAGGTTTTCAACTGCTTCTGTCTCAGAGGCCGAGCAGTCTGGGTGGGGGAGGGAATATTTTTTTGGAAAAATTTGCATTAAAATAATTATTCATAAAGATGTCCAAATCATCTGGAAATGTTTTGAAAAATGAAAAGAGGAATATTTTTTTAAAAAGTGATGTCAACAGAGAATCTGGACTGCATATCACGGACCACCTGCAATTCTGCCGCAGACCACTGGGGGCAGCGTACGGCCAGTTGAAAACCTCCGTTATAATCGATTATGGTCTGCCATTGCACTGACGCAGAATCGTCCACATCACTGAAGCCATGAGATTTGACATTGTTCAAAATGTTTTTTTCATATTATTTTATATCATGTTCCCCTATATTTTAAGTTAATTTGCTTTAAGGCTGTCCTACAGGACAAATGTGACCCTCCACGACAAAACCAGTCGCTTGTTGCAAATTTTCAAAATTGAGTTATTATGTTTTCATGAAAGGGCATAAATCAGCCTTCAAAACGATACCTATATCAAATGAATCGGACGACATATGACTGAGATATCAACATTCAAAGGAGTCGGGTTTCTCCTGTCACGCCAAGTGAGAAACTGAGAAACCTGCCTTTGAAGTTGACTATTGACGTAGCACTCACAGACGCTTGCTGCGGTCCTGACTACGTTTGCATTTACGGTAGCCTACGCTGCATTCACAGCCACACGGATAGCCTACCTGCGTTAGGTTAACTGAACTCGGGAGACGGAGATGGATTCCGGAGAAATATCTTCACGCTAGTCAACCAGTGGATTTACCGTAAATATTGAAGTAGAGCGGTCAAAACAGAAACTTTTACCATTCTGCTGGACTTGAATTCCTCACCTCGAGAAAGTCACGTTTTTAGGATGGAAAGGGTAAGTTTTTCAGCAAAATTTATTCACAACAGTACAGTATAGACCTTCCACTGTTTCAAAACACTAAAAACAAAAAATCCAAAATCTTACCCCACGCAACATAAACGCTCGTTTTCTCGGAAACCTCCGTTGCGACAAGCGACTGGTTTTGCCGTGGAGGGTCACAAATGTTAAGTATTACTGGATGTGATAGCTCTGATACTGTTTAGCTTCTCTGTAGCTTGTGGTGTAGCTAACCACGTAAGACAGTCATAAGTAGCTTGTAGCTTGACAAGCTTTCCCAACAATCAGCATTAGGAATCCAGATGTAATGACTTGCTAATGCTAATTTCCTGGGGCATGTCTATGAGATTTGTAATGTTACGTTAGCATCGGGCGCTAGTGCAAATGAGGAGTTTGGTGATCCCTTTAATAGAGGACTTCAAAAAAGCATGTGAACTCACGTCACAATACACGATGGGGGCACAACAGCCAGACATAACGTGCACGCGCGCACACACACACACACACAATAAAAAGCCTTGAAAAACAATCATTTCTCACACACGTTCCCTCTAGCCTGTGGGTTCTCCGGCTGGGATTCTAACGAGGCAGCTTTATGGTGCCACGAGGTGGGCCGGGTGCCTCTCCCCGGGCAGGGGTGGGCTTGTTACTCCGTGCCACTCTGGCCACGATCCCGGGCACCTGGAAACCTGCAGAGCCGTGCGGGCTGGGGAGGAGGAAAAGGGGGCTGAGTAAAAGAACACTTAAAACACAAAAACTACAGGCGAGCCACTTACGCACACCACAGCGGCACCAAGGGCGAGACCGGCCCCCCGGCTTCCTCAGAAAGAGAGCACAGAGATGAGGGGGAAGGAGAGACAAGGGGAGGTGTGGACGTCCCCATTAGCACGCACACACACACACACACACTCACACACACACTCACACACACACACACACTGCCTTTGAACATGGTGAGAGAGGGAGGAAGAGGAAACCTGTGAATGCCAGTCTGGTTACAAAGGAGGAGAGGGCAAAATGTTGGGAAGCCACTGGAGTTTTACTCGTTCTCATCCACTCACACTCTCTTTCTCTCTCTTTCTTCATCAGTCACTTTTTATTCTCTTTGTCTTATTATTTTCTCTTCATCGTTGTCTTCCACGTCACTCTCCTTTGTCCTTTTCCTCAACCATTTTGCTTTCTCTCTGATCTCTCTCTCTCTCTCCTTCTGTTGTTTTTTTGGTTTTCCTGTTAGCATCGTTCTCTCTCTCTCTCTCTTGCTATTCCCTTTGTTTTTCTTTCTGCATCTCTCTCTGTCTAATTTGTGTTTTTCTGTCTCTATCGCTCCCTATTGCCTTTGTTTTCCTCTCTCTCTCTCTTTCTCTCTCTCTTTCCCCGCTGTGTTCTGTATCTATATTTTTATCAGTTCATCTCTCTTCATTGTCACTTTCTTTTTATCTATTTTTCCTCTCCCCATTTTCCCTTTCTATCTATCTCTTTCTTCTTATCAGTTCCTCTCTTTCCCTCACCCTCACTAATTTCATCTGCACTTGGTTATTCTTTCAACGTGTCCTGTATCTGCATGTGTTTATCAGTTCATCATTGGCACGTTCTTTTCTCTCTTCATCTTTCTCTTCCTTTCTACCTCTTTCTTTTTTTCTCTCTTTGTCTCTTTTGCTTCCTATTACCCATTTGTTTATCTCACTTCATCTTTCTCTTCCCGTCTCTGAGTTCACCCCTTTCTCTCTCTCTCTCTCTATTGGTACTTTCTTATTCTCTAACCCTTTTGTCTACTCGTCTCTCTTCATTTTTCTCTTTCTTTCTATCTCTCTCTATCTCTTTTCCACTCTTCTTTGTCCTTTGCCTTTCTCCTATTTTGCTCTTCTCTCACTCCCTCTCTCTTTCTCTTTCATTTACTTCTTTGTTCTTCTCTCTTCAACTCTCTTTCCCCCCCTTCTCCCTCCCTTTCTCAGCGTGTCCTGTATCTGAGTTTATCAGTTCATCTCTCTCCTTCTCCCTCTCTCTCTCTCTCTCTCTCTCTCTCGATCCATCTTTGGTTTCAGAGCTCCAAACAATTGAAGTTCAGGCTCAGTCCAGCTGCTTTAAAATACATGTTAAAAAAAATTAGATAACAATAACGGAAACTCAAATATAACATAAAATCACAGCAGAATCGGGGTTAAAACACCACCGTGGGGGCGTTTTGCGTCGAGCCCGGTAGTGCAGGAGGCTCACGCAGAGCGGGTCATTGCAAGTGCAGGTACAAAACAGCAGCAAAGTGCCGACTCATTGACCTCTAATACATGTGAACTCGCCTCGGCGTCCATACGAGATGAGAATCAATAGAGCTGCAAAGCGTTTGGAGAAGGCATCTCAGCCGCCGCTGCTATATCGAATTGCTCTACCTGTGATCACATAGTTGGGTCTGTAATGGGCTGTGGCATTAGGCCTGCTGGTGGGGTGCAGACCTGCCCTGGCACAGAGTTCAGGAGGAAAAACATTAGCATCGCATATCCCACAACGAAATGTGACCTCTGCATTTAAGCCATCCATGAAGCAGCAGTTGGCAGTGCCCGGGGTGGAGCAGTGTCTGGGGAACGGTGCCTTACTCACGAGAACCTCAGTGGCATATTTTCTGATCACAGGGCTGACTCCCTAACCGTTATTCTACCCACTGCGAGTACCTCAGTGGTACCTTTCCCAGTCTGGGACTTGAACCAGCCCCCCTCCGATAATGGCCAACTTCCTAACTGTGCCTCAGTGAGTACCACACTGGTACCTATTGCAATTCAGGAGTTGAATGAAAAGCGGCAACCTTCCAATCACAGCAAACTCCCGAACTGTTACGCTATCAACTGCCCCAGTGAGTACCTTAGTGGTACCTTTCCCGGGCCGGGGCTTGAACCAGTGATCTTCCGATAACGTGGCCAACTCCCTGACCATTACCAAAATGCGCCAGTGAGCACCACAGTGGTACCTATACCAGTCAGGGAGTTGAACTAGAACCGGCGGCTTTCCGATCACAGGGCCAACTCCCTAACTTTTAGGGCCTGTGTCCACCTGTGTCCAGCGCCTATTTTGTCAGAAAATCCAATAAGCTCCAGCATTCAGAGCACTAAGCGCTTTCAGCGGAAAAAAAGACGTCAGTGGAGAGGTTTTTACCGCAGCGCTCATAATGCTTCAAGATGAAATCCGTTCAACTTTTAGAACAGAGCTGAGCTCGTCAATGTCACTTCTCTCTAGCTAGCCAATCAAAATCGAGGAAGGGGCGGGACATACACAGTCAAGAACTCGCTACAAATGGTGGTGTATCTGGAGCAGCTAGAGAAGCTTTTGGCATTCGATGTGATTTCTCTGCATTGTAAAGGTAATCTCTTTTATGTCGGCCAAACTACTGATCTCAAAGCAACACGTTACAATGTTTACATGAAATAGGAACGAACGCGGAAGTGGCCAATGACGCTTTTCATAACTTAACGTAACTAGTGCGTGTTAGACATGGTGACGATGTTTCACAAGACAGTTTGCTCAACTAACCCTGCCATAGTGTTTCTTAACCAACACGGGGTGAATGGTGGTCTAGTGGTGAGGATAATCGCCTCTAGGCCAACAGGTTGTGGGTTTAAATCCACCATCGGCTCCCTGAGCAAGACCCTTAACCCCAAGTCGCTCCAAGGAGACTGTCCTGGACATCACTCCGGATAAGAGCAGCTGCTAAATAAATGTAAATGTAAAAATGTCACCACAAATTTCTTAACAAAGACTGATTCATGTGAACTCTTTAGTAACCAAAAAGGTATATATTTGTACCGTAAAACCTGAATCTTTTCCACAGAAAAATGACAGTTTCTCACATTCAGCAATGTCTTAAGAAAGCCACAAAAAACATAACTATTTGTCGTATTTTTGGGAGGCACAATTAAACCCTCACTAGCCTTGCCCCCCACCCCCCACCTCCACTCTACACACACACACACACACACACAGCCCAAAGTCATCTCATCTCTCATTTCAAATCTCACAATTATCATGACAAATCAGGCAATAAATCCGGCCGTGCCATTAGTCTCTTTTATTCATTCATTTCAGGATCATTTGAAAGTGTTTTCTCACGGCCCTGGGCCATAAGACCCCTCCTTTATAACATCTCTCTCCCTCTCCCTCCTTCTCTGTCTGAAATGATTTAAAAATAATGTGTTGGTTCCCTCTATTTTTAGGAAAGGTAATTAATCCCCGGCGTTTGAAGAGGAAGTGGCGGCAGTGAGCAGAGGTGAGCGCTGTTAAGGAACGCTGCGGAAAATTTGTCACATCAGACAGAACTTCCAAGTCCCATTATACCTTTACCAACATGCTGCCACACACACACACACACACAAACACACACATATATACACACGTGCTCCTTACACTAGTGAACATAAGCCTAAATGAAGAGCTAAATAGTGAATAATGTTACAAACAGGACTGGAGCTCTTTGAAGGTCCTACTGATGTGACAATAGCATCTACATAGAGATGAGTACACAAACGACCAATGACTAATTAGGAGGACTAATAAGTCAATTAATAACATTTCTAATTATTAAATGAATTAATTATGTAAAATAAAAAAAATAATCATTTATTCATTTTCCGAACGGCAGGATCCAAACTGGTGTCGCGGGGGGACCGGAGCCTATCCCGGGAACTCACGGGCGCAAGGTGGGGACCAACCCTGGGCATCATTGGATAGAGGAAAGACAAGTGTTTAAGTTTGGTCCTATGGTCCTTGAGGTTGCATGTACTCAGCATGAGCACTCAACATGTAGCACGACAAACATCAAAACGGTACGCCACTTCTAGCCACACCCCAGTCACTGAATTCACAGCTTCCTCAATTTGATGTCGCAAATCTTGAAGATTAGCGGCCACAGGTGGAACAAACACTCTTTCTTTACTGTACCCCCACAGATAAGAATCACAGAGGCTAAGGTCTGGAGACCTGGGAGGCCACAGATGAAGAGCAAGATCTTGTCCACTTCTTCCAATCCATCGTCCGGGAATGGTGTCGATCAGGAAAAAGTCGTACATTTTCATCTGACGTGTGTGGACGACCAGCGCTTTTACGTTTGCATATGCACCCTTCTTCTACGCATTTTATATGCCACTCGTAAATTTGCTTATGACGATGCGGCTGTTTGTTGAAGCGTCGGTGGAATGTTGCCGTTTTACTATAAATGAGAAACAGTGCTCGGTGGCATTCACTGGTACTTTTAGGCGGGCTTTTAAACTTTAAACTTACTTTCTATCTGCGCAGAATGTGTTTCTGTTTTATTTGATTTATTTTTATTTCTGTTTGTTTAAACCATTTTTTTTCATCTGCACACACACACACACACACACATATATACAGCATATTTATAAATATATATTTTATATTTTATACTCTTATAACTACTATAATATATATATATATATATATATATATATATATATATATATATATATATATATATATATATATATATATATATATACCTTTTTAATTTTATAATTCAACAGCAGCACCATAGCACTATAGGTCTAAATGATGTCGAGATAAAATATTAGGTTAAATTATCTCAGCTATTCGCTCTCAATAATGTCTAATTATGAAAACATGTTTTACGATAGTATAGAGTATTGAAGTAACAAACACATGAACTATTATGTTCATATATAAGTAGAGAACTATCTTTTATAAAAGTCTGTTAGTTGCTATAATTCAATTCTACATGGTTTTATATCAAATAAAGCCATTTTTAATAATCTATGAAGTTGATCATTGTTTGAAACATTTGTAATTGCAGCAGACTTATGCAAACCCAAAATCCCCACAAAACAACAAAAAAACAAAGAATAAAATGAAAATCTGCATATTTACATCAACTGCAAATTAGCAATATCTTACCATTTCTAACGCACACATTCTGTCTTCTATTATATCTTGGCCATCTTGTTCATTTTTGTTAAAAGCTTATTTGGAACATATATTTTTTGACATTTTTATGAACTATTTTTATGTCGTTCTAATCCAACCCAAAGTTAATTATTTGTGACAAAAAAGTTGAAGAGCAATTCAAGGATCTTGCAAGTTGAATACGGAAAACACTTGAGTGCATCTTCATTTATCAAAGCTAAAACAAAGAGTATGAGATTTATTCCATTGTTGACTGCAGTAAAGTTTTACTCGAGGTCAATCTCTCCGCCAAACACAGTCGCTTGTGGAGCCTCGCCATCGTCCGTAAAACCTCCTTCCGCTTGATCACCTTGATGCGCCCTGCTTAGCCCTTGTGCTAACTTCGAATGTGGCTCTTAACGCTGGGAGAGCCAGCCGCGCCCCACAGCACTCCTGCATTCCTGAATATCAATGTGAGTGTGAGGAGATTACGGCCCCTTCCTCCCTCCTCCCTCCATCTAGCCTTTTAAATTGGTTTGATTTTTCCCTGGTAGATGTCAGATTAAATACATAAACATAAACGGTGTCAGCTAGTCCTGCTCCCGAGCCTGCGATTCAGCCCATCTCCGTCTGCCTCCCCCTCGCTCTCTGTTTCAGAATCGCTTTTTGCCTCACACTCTGCCCTTCCCATCCTCTCCTCAGCTTTTCCTCCTTCTTGTTTGCCTTTCTTTCTGCTTCCTCCTCGCTCTTTCCATTTGTCGTTTCCTCTTTTTCCCATCAGTCGGAAGTTGTTTCTTTTTGCCTGCTCTTTCTCCTTTCATTTTTTCCTTCGCTCTCTCATTTGTGCCTCCTCTCTCTTCACCTTCTATTTTTCGCCACGCTTTCTCTCTCCCATTAATTTGCATTCTTTTCGCTTTTTCTTTCTCTCCTCGCTTCCACTCCTCTGCTCTCCTGTTCCTTACATCTGCCTGTCCATCTCTCCTAATATCTTCTAGCCTTTTGCCTGCTCTCTTTGCCTTTATTTTCTTTCTCCAGGTCACTTCTTTTCTGCTCTCTCTATCTTTACATTCTTTGCCCATTTTCCAGTCTTGTCCTTTAATTTTCTGCCATTTTTCTCCTCTCCTCGCTTGCAGTATCTCCTTTCCCCTTTCCCCATCAATCTGTATTTTCCTCCTTTGCCTTTTCTCTCTTCACCTTTCATTTTCTCCCTCTTCGCCCTTGCTTCTCCTCTCTGCTTTGCTGTAATCTATACATTCGTCCTTCCTCTTTCCAATGAATCTGTATTCTTTCTTTTAGTCTCCTCTAAATTTAGTCTTTTCTCTAAATGTCTTAATTTCTCATTCCATACTGCCTCTTAACTCCATATTGTTATATCATTTATATTGTCTGGACATTTTACTGTTCAATATCTGCCGCGCAGCTGCACTTGACACTTTTAAAAACATGCACACTGCACTTATTGCACCTTTTTAATCCATTGCACCTTATTGTATATGTCACAGTTTATTTTCTTTTTTATCTCTTTCCCTTTTATCTTCTTTATTTCTAAGTTATTTGGGCGTTCTATTGTTCTCCTTTTGTTTTATTATTCTTATTTTTAATTTTTTTCCCTTAATTGCCATTGTGTCAAAGAGTGATCAGGATACATTTCAATGCAGGTTGTACTGTATAATTTGCATGTGACAAATAAAGAATCTTGGAATCTTGAATCTCCTCAAGGTTTTCATTTTCACCTCTTGTGGTCCGATTTCTTCTTCTCCGCCTTCTGCCTTTTCATTCCCCCTTCCCTCGTTCCTCTAATGCCTTTAGACTTCGACTAAAATGATGACGAAGTCGGTTTATTTAGATACGGGAGCCGATATTATGTTGAAAACATCACAAAAATAGTAATTTTTCTTTTTGAGACCAGGTTAATTTGAAGACCTTTTCTTTCATATAAGACCAAAAAAGAAAAATCGATCTTTTTCATGTTTTTCAACATAATCGGCCCGTATCTAAATAAATGGAACACCGACTTCCGACTCATTACGGCAGATCGGGTCACATTTATTTTCTCCCTCTCCGTCTCTCACTTCTTCTTCTCCCCTCTCCTTTTCCCTTGTCTCCTCTCTTTCCCCTTTCTTCTCTAATCTCTCCTTCCATCCTCTCCTCCTCCACATTTCTCTGTTCTCATCTCTCTACACCCTCTGTTCGTGATCCCATGGTTCGGGTCCTCTTTATATCACTTTCCTCTTTTTCGCCTCCTCTCTAATTTTGCTGCCCTCCTCTTTTTTTTATATACGATATTCTCCTCTTTTTCCATTCCCCACCCTTTCTTTCTTTTTACTCGCTCCAATCTCCCTCTCTTTCCACTATATCGGCAATTTTACGCGTGTCGCCATATACATGCTCATGCACAGCCATGTGTGTGTGTGTTAGTGAGTGTAGCATCCAGCTGCACGAGTGTGTGTGTGTGTGTGTGGTGGGTGGGTGCCCTGCGTCCCCATAAAATCTCTGCTGTTGTTGTGTGTGTCAGCATCCGGCAGGTTTCCGGGACCTTGGAGAGGCTCCAGCAGCAATTATTATAATAACAAGTGTTTAAATGAGCAACAGTGTGTAATTAGAGCACTTAATTACCTGCTCTAATTCCAGTTCGGGAGATTGGAGATTGCAGGTTTACGGCCATTATTTTCTTATCTTCGCCAGGCAAGTAACTCTAAGAGAAAGGTGTTGGCACGGCTTAACCTACCATGGACTTTAAAATACAGCTTGGCATGTTAATTTATTTATCAAAGGAGCGCCATGTGTTGGGGCTTCTGATTGTTCCTAGAAATGGAATCACCTATCAGGAATAAAAGGGAGGAAAACGCGTAATGAGTGAGAGAGAGATGAAGCGGTGTTATCGTTAAATATGAACAATTCAAAGTTGAACTTTCAAGCATCCCCTAAAGCGTGTTTTATTCTTTTTTTTAATTTGTTTTTATATGTCATTCTACCGCTGTATCTCATCTCATGTCAAGTCTTTACACCAACTATAGTTATTGCCCTTTACAGCACGTAGATATTCTGTTCTACTACTTTGGTACTACTTTGTCTTTTAAACATACACTCTACTGCCAAAAGTATTGGGACACCTGCCTTTATCCAAACACGAACTTTTGTGAGATCCCGTTCGTTAATCCATAGGCCAGTTCCCCTAATGGTGGCCAGATCCGCCAGTATGTTTATATATCTGGCCTCACGCTATAAGGGGCGCTTCTATGGCCATCTTATTAAAGTTATCTCCACGTCAGCGGCTTGATCTCCGCTAATATCAAGAGTGAGCGAAATCCTAATGATAACAGTGCCATGTATAACAAACTCAGAACTTACCGACATTAAATTATCTTCTTATGAAATTATATTCCCGAGTAATTCCGCACTAAACTGTGTGCAGTAATTATGCATAAAACATGTACTACATTAAGGCGATGTAAACACGTGTTAGCGCCATGATTTCAGATATATGGAATTAACAGCGCAAAATCTTCGTCATAAGCATCTTCCTCTTCCAGGAAGGCCAAAAGCTGCTCATTTTAAATCATAAAATAAAAACTAAAACTTGCAAACCAATAAACCACACACACTGTTCTACTATTTCTAGGGGTTATGCTCCAAGGCTTAAGCACTTTCAATACATACAAAAAAAATACTAAATAAAAAATATTAATATAAAGTAATTTATTACTAACTGTTCATATCTATGTCGGGTTTATTCTTCTTTTTCTCTTATAAGGCAATAGTTGGCAGGTCAAACAGCTCAGCTAGGAGAAGGAAAAGAGGTAGACTGAAGAAATGAATAACCACAAGTAATTATTGCTTATTTATTTCACATTTGGCAGAGATGCATGAGATTATGTCTCCCAAAAAAGCTCCCAAATATTTAGGGTTTAGGAGCCGATGGCCGGGGTCGGGTGGGGGCTTGACTACCTCTCTCTTTTTTGACCGTACAGCTGTTTGCATCCCTGTATATATTTCTTTTGGGGTGGCAAGGAGTGTTGGGAGATCTGGGTGTTGGGATTTGTTGGCCCTCGGCCTGACTTGCTTTACATAATTTGGCCTCGGGAAAGATAATTAGGACCTGTCAGAGGCTTTAATATGGAGCTGGCCCACCCTTTGCAGCTTGAACTCTTCTGGGAGGGCTGTCCACAAGGTTTAGGAGTGTGTTTATTGGAAGTTTTAACCATTTTTTCCAGAAGAGCGTTTATGAGTAGCCACTGATGTTGGACGAGAAGGCCTGGCTCACAGTCTCCGTGCTCTAATTCATCCCAAAGGTGTTCTGTCGGGATTGAGAGGCTCGCCTGTGCAGGCTGCCTGCCTCAAACTCTTTCATCCGCGGTTCTTGGATCTCTCGCTTTGTGTACTGGTGGAATAATATGTTGAACAGGAAGGTGCTATCCCCAAAAATGTTCCTACAAAAGTTGGGAGCATGTAATTGTTCAAATCTTCGCTATGTTAGCCATTAAGAGTCTTTCACTGAAGCTATGCTGCCCAACCGCTGAAAAACTAATTCCATTGGAACGCTTGAATTCGATGATTTGTAGGGGTGTCCCAATACTTTTGGCAATATAGTGTGTATTTTTTCTGTATATATTTCATCTCTGTTAGTTCTAGGCTTTACAAATTTTCTTGTCTCAATATTCTCAAAAGGAACAGGGTGGAGAAGTAGAGAGACAGAGAGAGAGAGAGAGAGAGAACAAGAGGGAAATAAATAAGATTTTAACATCTACTTTCACCTCTCCTCTTCTCAATCTCTGTGCCTCCCTCTCTCTCTTCACACATACCTTACCTAGCCATTAATTCCCCTAAAGGCTTGTAAGGGCATAAGATGTCGGGCCAACTCCAGCCGAGAGGCCCGATCAGGTCGCAGAAATAAACTCGCTTTGACAGACTAAACAGAAGGAGTCGAGCTGCCTCAATTAAAAATCCTGAAATTGCCGGCGTGTCACTGTTCGGGCGCTGGCGAGCATTTTTGTTTTTTTACTGGGTTCACTGCTCACACAACAAACAACAAATGTTGCAGAACCGGCGGGAACAAAACAATCACACTAGCCCCCCCCCCCAGCTTACTGCTATCTCTTTCCTCCAACCAAACAATATGAAGGATGCCATCTGGGCACCTCTGTCTCGAGTCGATGCTTCGGCGACGTTCCGGTGATGGTGAGGGATTTTTTCACACACACCCCCCCACCCCCCAACTGAGACAGGAATGTCAGTAGACGGCTGGATGTCCGAGATTATGGGCGCTTGGGGAGAGCAGGAGGCCACCTCATCACTCTCAGCCTGCCGCCTTTGAAGTCGGCCGATTACATCGCTGGGACAAACCTTTCATTTCCCACTGTTCCGCAGGGCTTGCATCAGAGACCCCACCCTGCCCCCAAAAGTCCTCCCTTAAAACTAATCCACAGATGGGAGGAATGCTACAGTGCAAGGCCTCTCCTTAAATGATGTATATAGCTGAATATATTTCGAGATAAATAATAATTACTTACCAGATAGGCAAGTCTAAAAGAGATTAGACAAGAAAACAAAAGTTGAAATATATCGTATGCACAAACGCGACAGGTCAGAATTCGAAAGTGGTGGAAAAACAAT